>JAVTVY010044378.1:0-201032 GCA_036873755.1 Hanleya hanleyi | reverse complement strand
CTGGTTCCGGCGTGAGCGCTCCTGGTCCATAGCGCGAGCATCAAGGATGGCTGTCATAGTCCAGTAGTGGTGAGTGATGGCACGCCTCTCCATCGAGTGCACTCTGTGGAGGACCGCTTCTGTGAGCTCGTTCAGGATCTGGCGTCGTCCCTCGTTGTCGTCGCCATCTGCAAACATGGACCGGACCACTGCTCGGTAACCCGTGAATGAATTCACGACGGTGGCATACTGTAAAATGCGAGTCGCATGGGGCTGGATCTCCGCCATGGCTCTGTAGAAATGAAGGTGTGGGATCCAGAGGGACGTGTTTTATAGACCAGATGTAGCTCTACGGGTATAGTCCGTGATACGTACTATTCTGATGGGTTAGTCCAAAAAAAAAGGGGAGCAACAACAACAACACAGATTACAGATCAATCCTTTTATTATGCGTGAACAACATAGAAATGCATGTACTGACCTGTCTGTGGGAGGTTTCCCACAATGGCGTTCACCTTCGCGTGTTTTCGTGTACGTCCGTGTCTTTTCGTTAAAGTCCGTGTATCTTCGGTAAAGTCCGTGTCTTTTCGGTAAAGTCCGTGTCTTTTCGGATCGGTGACGTCCGTGTCTATCGTCCGGGCACTTCGCGTCTGCGCCTGCATTGGGTATGTATAAGGGTCTTCATGTCCAATAGACGACGGTCACGGTGAAAACAATGGCGTATGGTAGCCCAGTGACGTTGATAAATGTCCCTGACACGCTCATCTTCAGGCAAGACTTCAACCGGAGGTACTGCTGGGTCCCAGGGAAAATCTTCTCCATGTCTCATGCTTTTCGTCTCATACAAGCGGATAGGCAAGCAGGCAGGCAGGCAAGTAGGCTGGCAGGCAGGTCAGGTCAGGTAAGTCAAATTGCAATGAATACACCCCTACCCTAAAAATGGACTCCTTTTATACGTTTTTCTACAATGCGCCATCTTGTACCCATCACCCACCATCCACAGGCCGCCATCTTGTACCCATCACCCACCATCCACATGCCGCCATCTTGTACCCATCACCCACCATCCACATGCCGCCATCTTGTACCCATCACCCACCATCCACATGCCGCCATCTTGTACCCATCACCCACCATCCACATGCCGCCATCTTGTACCCATCACCCACCATCCACACACCGCCATCTTGTACCCATCACCCACCATCCACAGGCCGCCATCTTGTACCCATCACCCACCATCCACACGCCGCCATCTTGTACCCATCACCCACCATCCACAGGCCGCCATCTTGTACCCATCACCCACCATCCACAGGCCGCCATCTTGTACCCATCACCCACCATCCACATGCCGCCATCTTGTACCCATCACCCACCATCCACATGCCGCCATCTTGTACCCATCACCCACCATCCACATGCCGCCATCTTGTACCCATCACCCACCATCCACACACACACGCATCTTGTACCCATCACCCACCATCCACACACACACGCCGCCATCTTGTACCCATCACCCACCATCCACACACACACGCATGCGCACACTCCCAATTGTCACGTCACCAAAGGTTCTGCGCATGCGCACTGACGCGCTATTGCGCCAATTTCACCCTTATATACTACTTACCTACTCTAACACAGGGAGCAATGACGGTTTCAAAAATGTTGACATATTTCGTTTCAGATTGAAGCTATTAATAAATCTGTGAATATTTTCCCTGAATGGTTTCTCAAAGACGTCAGTAACTTTGGGTATGTACTAATGTTTCACATGCAGATAAATATATATAATATCTTCGACTGCAAACAAATACATTTTGGGGGTGGGGTGGAGCGGGGGGGGGGGGGAGTGATGGATTAACAGTGCTTCTTGGTATCTCAACGCAATTTTCCACGAGAATAACCTTAGAATATAACAGACTCAGTTTTGGATACAAGCATACCGAAACAGCGGAATATTTCAGAGTTGTCCCAAATGGATTTTCCTCAAAATTGCTCCACAGTTCAATGAAAATCCTCGATTTATTTTTTCCTGCAAAAAATTGAATTGACCCGCTAAGTGCTATAACACTGGGAGATATCCGGTGGCGCACTGTTGCTTCCATACACCCCATGACAGACGATGTGACTGGAATACGGCAGACGCTGGAGCTAGTTTACGGCAGAAGTCATTTGCGTACACTTCGTCATCCATAAGATGCCTTACGAATCGTGTGTCGTCATTATTGCGGAGCGATATCCGACACTTCACCGTATACTGTTCGGTCTTTATCCGGCGGAGTACAGTCTCGAGAGATCTGATAAATTACAAGCTTTTCATACTACGTCTGAACCTATATTGTCTGAGCTAACAACAGATACAGATATGAATAACTTCCGTATCACACGGGAGGTGTTGTAGATCTGTAATTTCGAACAAGTAGGACAGCACATGACTCGAAAATGACGGGTTACGTTGGGATTACGTCGGAAGAGTTTAGCTGATTGGATGACGATATCACGTGGTGTTGATTTCGAGGAATACCCTCATATACTGTAGTTGCCGAAAGTAGTCTGAAAATGAATACACACGCTCCCAGGGTCCGACTTACCGCTTATAAATGACCGAGATGGTTACAGGTTGCAGCAGAAGTTAGGGTGCACACCGGGGATTCTTCCATTCGGCATGGAATAGCCTATGGTTCCGTTTTTCGGCAACCAATTATCGTAAAATTTTCAACCCAAATCACTTATATGTATACATTTTCTGAAAGAGCATGATTAAACTATCATTTTAAGACATAGCACTGCTATGTTATAGAAAAAATGAATCTCGAACATTCCATTCCAGGCTTGCTTCATTTTTCCTAGAAAACCCCTTAAAATGTCAAAATATGGTCAAATTCGGCTCAATTTCCCGAAAAATCTGTAAGAGCGATTTCAATTAAATTTGTTACACACCTTCCCTGGTCCGGTCTCAACTTAAAAAGGCAAAAAAAAAGTGTTGGTCAACCTGCCAGTTTTTTTGTGAGATTTTCTTCCCGTAAATGAGTCAAGATTTGTAGGCACACCCAAGGGGCATAACTGAGGCAGGACAAAATTTACTCCATGATCCTGATCGGCGTGTATGCGAAGCCAGCCAACGATTTGTACGTGCTCGTTTGCAGCGTTGATAATGCTGAACAGGACGGTATTATAGATATAAGCTATTAAGAAGACAAGAAGAATTATGATGTAGCAGAACACGGGCAGTATTATCGTATTATGAAATTAGACCGGGGACATTACTACGAAACTGTGGACTGGTTTACGGCAGACGTTGGAACTGATTTACAGCTGACGTTAGCAGTGGTTTACGACAGACTCTGGCACTGGTTTACGGCAGACGTCTGTTGAGGCTGGGTTTTTGCGTGATATTATTTAGGTCGTTCCATTTCATAACTCATGTATTTGATATTAGAATAGAATCCTAAATATTGAAGGGCGTTAGGTAGAAATTGGACAAAGAAGATCAATGTTGGAGCAAACGAGCGTTGATGATGACGGGACAAGTTAATGTCACTGATCTCAAGTTAATAGCATTAATCTCACTAAAATTATATGAGATATGTATATACTGATGTCAACTCACCTTGGTCAAAACTTCACAAACATTTCATTTTTTCTCTCACGTTTTTTCGTAGTCTTGACGCGGCTCTAGACTTGGAGATTTTGGTTACCAAACAATACACCGGCCAATATTTTTTCGAAGAGGCACAGGGTCTGGCTGACGGCGCCGGACAAGAATATCTGTACAAGGTAATGAGCAAGACAAAACAAATGACGAAATTATACTGCATTACAATGGCAGTAGGATCGATCATTTTCAAATTCACAGGGATTTTTTTTCTAAAAACTAAGATATTACATTAGAAATTACAAATTCTCACTATAGCTACACTGTTATAAATCACACCGTAAATCCACAGTTAAATGTACTGGCAGAAAAGGTGCCAGTACATTCAACTGTAAAATTACGTTGCACCGTATTTTACAATCACCGCTTTTTAACAGGCTTTAAGCTGTAAAATGTTGTACCGTATTTTATAATCACCGATTATTGACAGGCACTCAACTGTAAATTAGGTAGCACTGTAATTTACAATTATTGTTTTTTTAACATCCCTTAAAATGTATAATTATGTGGCACCGTTGTCTACAATTATTGTTTAGGCGGAAACGTAGGCCACTGGAAGGCCGATATGGCCATTGCTCATTCGCGTATTTCAGTTCTTGGCGTTTACAAATGCGGTGATCACAAGTTTCGAGAATTATCACGAAGGAATGTGTGAAATTATTACACGAATATACGGTTTATAAGTTGGGCATCTCCAAGTCAGATGAAACCAGAACCAAAATCAAACCGTATTATAGTCTGACAATTAAAGCTAGTCGCCGCGTCCCTTCACGTGTGTGTTCTGAAAGTGCTCCGAACGCAGGTGTCGGATGTTTCCTGCAACCTGGCGTTTCGTGTGCAAAGATATCAACCTCCTTTCAGAGAAAACAGGAATTTTATGTTACGTTTGTGCGAAGTTTATCTATTTCAGTTAATGCAACTGAAATATCACAGTTCAATTTACAGATTATTGTGTTTACGATTAAATGTACTGTAAACTCCTACATACATTTACTGTGAAATAACGGTAATTTATAACAGTGTACATGTATAGAAACCTGGTGCATTCTCCCCGAACCTGAAGCAGATTTCGTCTGCCCCTCGACTGGCTAGTTACAAAGGATTTACGGTATTTCCTCGTTTCAGGAGTCTACATCAAATGAACCGCGGTAGAGGGTATGGCCATAACATTGCCCGAGCTCAGACGTGATGTGAAACGCATGGTGATTGTCTGAATCTGCTCGTGTTATCTGGCGAGAACACACGAATTGTGTATAGCTTCATTGGTATATATTTTAATTATTCAAAATAACCCCTGAAGGCTGAAGATTACATGCATACATTGAAGTTTACTCAGATATTGGTTTTCCACCGTCAAGTTGGGGACAGTTCTCATGTAAAGTTTGACCCGGAACGAGAGACTTCGTGTTTCTCCTTGTCACGTCCTCATAACATATATCTTCGTTACTTTTTCAGAAATTACTCCGTATTCATATGATTGGAGAACTAACGTAAGTATGCATGTGCCGTGCATGAATATATGTTTCGTTTCTCTGTGGTGATACATGTATGACTGAATAATGGGGATCGCCAGCCACGCCAGGCGGCGCTAGTGCTCCAACAGGTAAAGAAGACGTGGCGTCATAAAACGAACAATTATAACGTCGTTACATTATGACGTTGCTATTATGACGCCCAGAAAAACGACATGGGCATGCGCCATTTACCTCTTGGTACACGTAGCCGACCAATCTCCTGGCTTCGATTGCATATACCTTTCCTCTAAACGGCTGCAGGAATGATTTGGAGCTGTTTGTAAAAAGCGGAAAACGGATCGAGGCTATTAATGAGGCTTGGTGAATGGTAGCCAACTGGCGTCAGTTCGGGGTGGCGAACCCCAGCCACGCTAGGCGGCGCTAATGCTCCAACAGGTAAAGAAGACGTGACGTCATAAAACGAACAATTATAACGTCGTTACATTATGACGTTGCCATTGTGACATCCAGAAAAACGACATGGGCATGCGCCATCATTCCTTTACCTTTTGGCACACGTAAGGGTGCACTCCACACTAGGCCACGGTTTCGCACAAATAAGGA
Organism: Hanleya hanleyi; assembly: GCA_036873755.1. NCBI lineage: Eukaryota > Metazoa > Mollusca > Polyplacophora > Lepidopleurida > Hanleyidae > Hanleya > Hanleya hanleyi. Next base: position 195,311 of record JAVTVY010044378.1, on the reverse strand, counting down.
TGGTCGCCTGTTTTTGACAGCATGGTAATTCTTCTTCCCTTTCTACTAACTGATATCTATAGTATCACCCTGCTGGACGTAACCATTTCTTCAAACGAGGATATAACATTTGCTTGCTGGTCTCAACTACGCGCCACTACGGAGTTAATCGTTTCCGGAATTGAATATCAGGCAGGCCAAAATCCTCACTTTTTCGGGAAACGAAAATGATGATTCCTTTATGGCGATAAAATTTTACAAAAAACGAGTAGGTCGACCCCCTGTTTTTTTCGCCATTTTAAATTGTCCTTTGGACACTTCAACATACATAAAAAGAAAATCATTTCGTACGTTTTCTCTGGGTTGCGGGTAGAATTTGACACATTTTCATATATTTTAAGGAGTTTTTCAGAAAAGTTGAAGAAGGTTTAAGGAGGATTGCGCGTCTTTCATTTTCAATTTCAATAGCTCACTTGCCTCCTGGAATAATGGCATGAGTGTGCCCATTCGGAAAATATATACTTTTACAGGGGTTTTCTTAAAGATTTCACATATATTTAAGGACGAAGACCCGATCCCATGTCTATTTTTAACCGCACATCATTTAGGTGTGGAATGCACCCTATCCACCTGGCGTCAGTTCGGGCTGGCAAACTTCATTGTTGGAAACGACGTTAAATTCTACTCGCTCAGTCACTCTCTCACTCACTCATTCCTATATCCGGTCTGAAAAAAAAATTATTGTATTCATTTATTTACTTGGACACTTTCGTTTTTTTTTGTTTTTTTTTTGTATATGTATTTGATATCACGTTTAGATTTCAGAAAGGTGATATAAGCCAGCATCATACTATGGTCCCTAAGATTAAACCTTGGGAAGTGTTCATACCAGAAACCGTAATATCAGCCGTTGTCTTGCTTTCAGTAAAGGTTCCTGTTCTATGCTGGGTGCCTGGGGGTCAAGTGTGGCATCCGCCGGGTCACTGTTACAGCTGAGGGCTCTGGACTGGAGCTATGACGGTAATATTTATTTTTAAACATGATGCACACTGCAAATCTAGCGTAACATTTTTGTATCCACTTTTTTCCTAAACAAGTGTAATGTTTTAAACAACTGCATTTAGAATGGAAATATGACGTTTAACATAGGAAGAAATCCATTAGTTGTTACGTTCGTGAAGACCAAACAACAATTTCTTTCGTTCCAAACGAACCTCAGGTTCGGAAAAGTGTTTATAGCCTGAATAAACGCTGAACAGAGTTTTTACTGCAAAGATCGGTTTCTGAAAGAATAGAGAAAGCCGACTGATAATCGCACTCTTCTTCTACAGACCAGCATCCATCCTGAAACTGAGCTACCCTCATGGACTGTTATGGAGTGTGTTCATACATTAACAATTGCCTTGATTACATTTGGGCCTACCAATCCCCTGTCCCTCAAGCTGATATCTCCTTATTTTTTTGACTCGAAATTTGTTCTCTTGCACTGTATGGGTAATTCGTTATTTAGTCACTGTTATTGACGTCTAATAGCAGTTGTCGAATTAGACCTTTAAACACTCCTATATGTAGCATTTAATGCTTCTGATTTTCAGGGCCCTTTAAAGATTTTCCTCAAGTCACAGTATACCATCCCACCAACAGTTCAAACGGACATACATTTGCTAACTTTGGATGGACTGCTTGGATCGGTTCCATTACAGGTAATATCAACAAGAATAACATGTTTTATTTTATAATAGCCTATGGATAACCACATTTCAAGTTAAATGTGAACGACGTTTCTCGCTAAATTCCATCGGCGTTATCAGGCAATACATTTTGATTTAGTAAATCCAGCCATAGTCTGCTTGGAGTCGAGAGTATATGCCACCACAATTGAAAATACAAGAGAGGCAAGGCATGCCATTGAGAGCGGGTTTCCAGATCTCAGCGATTATGGTAGATACTTCATGTTGGTAGCTATTGGCTGAGTCTTTGTGCAGCTGAAAATCTAGACCCAAATCTAGACATATTGTTGTCCGCAGACTTGGCTATTGTATGCATTGTCTCGTGATGCTTACATGGAGTATGAACCGCGATTATATATTTCTTTTGAACCAAACTTCGCAGATCTGTCGGAATACCCATGAAAGTGCTTAGTTCCTGCATGTTGTTTCGTGCGTTTTTTTCATACAGTGTCTCCCGTAAATCGTCTAATCGCGAACACAGCCAAATGCAAGTAAGGCCAAAGACATTTTGCACCAACAGTTCTAGTGACATCCCGGTCAACCTATTACATTTGGTGGAAGATTAATGTAGTATTTGCTGAGATCTGGTCAACCGCTTTCAACGCCGTTTCCTGCCTTGTCTCTCTTATATACATATACACGGTGAAATAGTCTCGCCTGTGGTCTACTCATAAAATAGCTCTTCGCGAACGCAGTCAAATCCAATCTAGACAGATAGTTGTCTTGGTCATTTTTGCGATAAATGAGTACATTGGGCGATAACCGCCTTTGCTGCGGGTAGTTGTGAATCCAAAGAAGAACTCTTGTCTAATCAAGTATGTCCATTCCGTACTGGAGTTCCTATATCCAGCTACCTCCTCCCTAGCCTCGGTGTGAATGATAGATAACTCACTGCGTGCATCATATCAAGCCATGGTTCGTCCGATATTGCCGTAACATGGCGGAATATGGGTTTGGCAGCTGTAAGATTGTGTGCCGAATGACTTTGTCCGAATATACCCATATTTAGCAAAGTAGAAGCCAGGTCATGTGTCGTATATTTCATTTCCTTTCAGTCTCATTTGTGAATTGCAGAGACGCCCACATGTCATTCCATCAGTGACATCATTGAAGAGATCGTCCTTCGGCGTATTGTCATTATAAACTCGGCTCGTCCTTTGGTTGTTAAGCAGTCGAATTAACAGCCACACAGTGTACACAGTGATACAGAATATATAGAGGATGATCGCGTGTAGATCTGTAGATTCCCAAATGGAATCCCATGCAAATTCCCGGTGAGGTGTTGTAAGGGAGACAATCCATGCATAATAACATTTATCCTCCGATTCCGAAAAGAACAGCCTCGTTTCACTCGTCAGTGACCAAACATTAATTCTTAGCAAATAACTAACTATGTCTGACAATTCGATATTTGATATAGATGACATGTGGGGAAAAGAATCAAAGATATATTTTATTTCTGTGTTTCTCAGGAATGAGCTCAACTCAAATGGCGATATCTGAGATAGGTATCGTTCATACTGATGATACCTGGGGCACGGAATCCAGATTTGGTACACCGTTCACGGTAAGTACATCAGCAACGAAAGTTTGCTAAAGTATGTTTATCTATCGTTTATAATTATTATCGAACAGGCTATAGATCCGGTGCTGAACATATAACCAGTCAGATTAATAGTCCGGCATCGGGTCGATTTCCATACCGGTATATATAATTGGTCCGGCATAAACATAGAATGCCCTTGTTTATGAAAAAAACTCAGTTTCACTGTTTATGGAGAATAACTGCGGAGAAAATCTAACTGAATAATGATCTATATCCGTCAGTCCAGTCTATATCACCCGTCCGGATGTATTACAAGATGGTTTTTTTTGCTTTGTATTATTACTTTTCAGGGCTAGATAACGCATTAATGTCTATATTCACCTGAATCTGTAATGTTATTACTATCCAGAGTTAGATAACGTAATAATGTCTATCTTCACCTGAATCTGTAATGTTATTACTTTCCAGAGTTAGATAACACATTAATGTCTATATTCACCTGAATCTGTAATGTTATTACTTTCCAGAGTTAGATAACGCAATAATGTCTATCTTCACCTGAATCTGTAATGTTATTACTTTCCAGAGTTAGATAACGCAATAATGTCTATCTTCACCTGAATCTGTAATGTTATTACTTTCCAGAGTTAGATAACACGTTAATGTCTATCTTCGCCTGAATCTGTAATGTTATTACTTTCCAGAGTTAGATAACGTAATAATGTATATCTTCACCTGAATCTGTAATGTTATTACTTTCCAGAGTTAGATAACGCAGTAATGTCTACCTTCGCCTGAATCTGTAATGTTATTACTTTCCGGAGTTAGATATCGCAATAATGTCTATCTTCACCTGAATCTGTAATGTTATTACTTTCCAGGGTAAGATAACGCATTAATGTCTATCTTCACCTGAATCTGTAATGTTATTACTTCCCAGGGCTAGATAATGCAATAATGTCTATCTTCACCTGAATCTGTAATGTTATTACTTTCCAGGGCTAGATAACGCATTAATGTCTATCTTCACTTGAATCTGTAATGTTATTACTCTCCAGGGCTAGATAACGCATTAATATCTATCTTCAGTTGACTTTCATGTTCATACCTAAACGTTTTTCTATAATGTCTGAGTTTAAGGATTAGTTCACGTTCATTTCCATGCTCATACAGAAATAACATATAACGCCGGGATTTTTTTAAGTAGGCTGAATGTCCTATCAATAGTGTACAGAAACTTCCAAATAAGATAAAATAAACAGTAGATTGATCTATATAACAACAGAATCATTTATACATATCACTAGCCGCTCCGAAGTGGAACAGAACTGATCAAAAATTTAGCTGATCAAATTCAACGGTTCGACGGCATAGGATGCTACGTGGGCTATAAATATGCCCGTAATACCCCCGAAAATTCATCCGTATTCAAGTCCATCCGAAGAGCTACTGGATAAATGCCTAAGAGATGAATCTCAACAATACGTCTCATGTCGACTCCAATTCCCCCACCTCCTGGACATAGATGTAAGGCTGAAAAGGCTCAAGTCATATACTGCTACTATTTAGATAAAGTTACACTCCCCCCCCCCCAACCCCCACCCCCTCAAGTTTAGTTCATATTTCACAATAAATTCCACTTTATATGGAAAATTAAAGAACATGGCACTTTGGGAAGTAAGCCTAAATGAGCTTTAAACATGAAAACAGACTCATTTCCCTACTAATTCAATGCTAAGGGATGAATGCACAAATGATTGAATATATCTACAAATAGTATGGCGACCCCCTGCCTTTATTTCATTGTTTATCTTATCTTATTTAGCCTGACAAGTTATTTGGCCTACTAAAAGTTTGAGAACACTAGCACTGTTAGAAATGAACTTTGAAGTTGAATTAATTGTCAATAGAATAATAACCAGACCAAAATTGAAAAACTGAGACACAGATTTCCTGTTGGAGTTGTCTGCTACAGGAAATGATGATATAAGTTACGATAAGTTGAATATTTTTTTTAAATAGCCATTTAAAAAGAAGGCTCATTTTTTTAAAATTAATTTGTTTTAAAATCGAATATCTTCACAACCTACAGATTTACAGTGAAGACATTTATATACTTGGGATCCTTAAGAAATGCACTTTCAACAAATATATACATTACCGCAGCTATAAGGCATACCTCTAGCTATACAAAGACAAATTCTAGAGGGCGTGTAAAAGTGTCTGCAGGAGAGTTCAGTATCCTTAAAGCAAAATCCTTCAAGAATATAATTACTTCCCACCTTTACCAACACCACAATGACAGCGGGTATCATAGAATTGTGTTATACACGACCTGCACCCATCTACATGACCCACCTCTAGTATATCTGTATCACAGAGGAGGGGTATGTATATTATATCTGTATCACAGAGGAGGGGTATGTAGATGGCTTACGAAACAATGAAAAACCAGAATCCAATCATTTTTTTCCATTTCAGTATTTGCTGCGAGACATTCTACAGTTCGACAATACATTGGACGACGCCATGAAAAGGATTTCTAACGCCCATAGGACATGTGACCTCCTGCTTGGAGTTGGAGATGGAAAGGTATCATGGCTATCATCATCATAACAGATTATTCATCTATAACATTATCTACACGGTTTCGCTTACCAAACCTCTTCTGGTTGGAAATGAATTCTTCGACAAGGACGCCACATGAGGCTGGGAAGTCGCACGATCTTTTAAATCAGATGACATCATCTGCCACTGTGTTTCTCAAAGAATAGCACCGTGTAATTTTCTCGAGTTGATTTAGTTTGCTGGGTAGATTGCCAGTTTCTCCTTTTATGACTAGTAATAGCTTTTACGGAACTTGGGACCAGGAGATATGTTGTCAGATAGGTCGCCTTTATGATTATAAGCTATTCAATCAGCACATATATGTAGACACGTGACCACAAGCTGTACAATCTACCGAACACACACAAATGATACCGAAACCAGGGCAACTGTAATTGAACGTTATGCAATATGAAACTCAAGAAAAAAGAGAGCCCCACGTAACGAAGCAAAGCGATAAATTATTCTGATCACCGATCAGGTCCGTTATCACTTTGATGACATTTATTCCTTTTTATCAGGAGAGATAATGAAAATTCTCTGAAAACGCGGTAGGACCTGTGCCCTGGCTACTCTGTCTGTTTGAAAGTTGTCAAGAAGCTGGGTACCGGTACTATGCCGCATTTAATTTCCTCGGTCAACATTCACACAGCGGCTCAGGTTAACCCTACCTGGCCTGGTGGGGGGGGGGGGGGAGGCGGAAAGTGCCCCCTATTGAACTTTTCTCTGCTGCTCCGAAACGACAAAACCGAGGAGGCTGAAACTTGGTGACTTTTAAGCTTATCTTATTGGGGTTATTTTGAGCCTATTTTCATATACCCCCGGGCAGAGGATCATGGATAAATTCAAAATGGCGGCCGTGTGGTATCCGCGAAAGTCGTGTTTTTCAATCTTTTCGCTCCATTTTTTCACATTGTCCTTGCCTAAAAGGCCTTGAAAGTATTTTATTTATGCAAAACTAATTATTCTATATTTTATTTGATTTTTTTCGAGAGAAAAATCGGGAAAATGAAAATTTCGAAAAATCGACCCCAAAAAGGCCGGAAAATGACTTCCGAGAAGATGACGTCACTGTGACGTTATCATGGCGGCCATCTTGGATTTTTCTACATTTCCCGGTAGAGCTTGAACCAAAGATACTGTGTGGTAAGTTTCATCGCTCTAGCTTTAATGGTAGAGAAAATATATAGGGGGGCACTTTCCGCCCCCAGGCTGCGATACACCCCAAATCGCCCAGGCCAGATAGGGTTAAATATATTAAAGCTCGCTGTATTCAATGCTGTATTGCACAACATAGTGTTTTGTTTTTGCATACATTAAAATTCATTTTACAGACACAAGAATTCCGCGGAGTTGAATATTCCGCCACAGTGGCCGATTTCTTTGATGACACCAATATGCGTCCCCTGGAGGATTGGCATCCCAGGATTAAGGATACCGTTTATTGGGGTGAGTGCAATCATATTCACTCATTTCTCCCTCTCCTTGCTCGACTCAAATGATCAGAATCTTTCAACTGAAAAGTTGAACTTTGTATGCATAGGCCAAAACACTTTACGTACTATACTTTCATTGTTAGGTATGGCCCGAGTTTAACCAACTATTTTTAGCCCACCATCACCAGATGGTGAACTGTTCAAATCGCTTTTCGTCCGTGGTCCGTCGTCCGTCCGTAAACAATTCTTTGGTCCGATTCGAAAATCCAACATGACCACTAGGCGGCCATCTTGGATTTCCCCATGAAACTTTGTTATTGCGATTTCTCAGGAACTACTGCATGGATCTTTCTCAAATTTGGCACACAGGTTCCCCTTGGGATCTAGTTGTGCAAGACACATTTCGTGGTCCGATTCAAAAATCCAATATGGCCACCAGTCAGCGATCTTGGATTTCCCCATGAAACTTTTTTATCTTCATTTCTCAGGAAGCACTGCATGGATATTTTTCAATGTTGGTGCACAGGTTCCCCTTTGGGCCTAGTTGTGCAAGATAACTTTTTTGGTCCGATTCGAAAATCCTATACGGCAGCCAGGCTGCCATTTTGAATTTCTCCATGAAATTTTGTTATCGTGAATTTTCAGGAACTACTGCATGAATCGTTGCCAAATTTGACACACAGGTTCCCCCTGTGGTCTAGTTGTGCAAGATACCTTTTCTGGTTTGATTCCAAAATCCAATATAGCCACCAGGCGGCCATCTTGGATTTCCCCCTGAAACTTTGTTATCGTGATTTCTCAGGAAGTACTGCATGGATCTTTCTCAAATTTGGCACACAGGTTTCCCTTTGTGGCCACCAGGCAGCCATCTTGGATTTCCCCATGAAACTTTTGTATCTTCATTTCTCAGGAAGCACTGCATGGATATTTTTCAAAGTTGGTGCACAGGTTCCCCTTTGGGTCTAGTTGTGCAAGATAACTTTTTTGGTCCGATTCGAAAATCCTATACGGCAGCCAGGCTGCCATTTTGAATTTCTCCATGAAATTTTGTTATCGTGAATTTTCAGGAACTACTGCATGAATCGTTGCCAAATTTGGCACACAGGTTCCCCCTGTGGTCTAGTTGTGCAAGATACCTTTTCTGGTTTGATTCCAAAATCCAATATAGCCACCAGGCGGCCATCTTGGATTTCCGCCTGAAACTTTGTTATCGTGATTTCTCAGGAAGTACTGCATGGATCTTTCTCAAATTTGGCACACAGGTTTCCCTTGTGGTCCAATTGTGCAAGATATCTTTTTTGGTCTGATTCGAAAATCCAATTTGGCCGCCAGGAATTTTCCCTTGAAACATTGTTATCGTGAATTCTCAGGAACTGCTTCATGGATATTTCTGAAATTCACATGGGGCCTAGTTGTGCAAGATATTTTTTTTGGTCTGATTCCAAAATCCAAGTTACGATTCAAATTAATACGGTATTCCCGAATTGTGACGTTGCATCACAAGAGTCGACGGATCAAACGGTGGGGCATATTCTATATATTGGCTATAGAGAATATTCATACCTTCACCTTCTATATCAAGGAGTTCAAATGATTCCGAATTAAAATGTATTTCTTCAAATTTTAAATCAGTTTACTTTAGTCCATGCCGTTGCAAGTGAACTGCCCCACCGTTTCGTCTGCCGACGGGTTGGCTACACCAAGGGACCTCACTCTTGTGACACAAAGTCACAACTTGACAACTGTAGACTACTGCGTGTTTCGATCCAAGGGAGTTAATCAGGATTCAGACACTTTCAAAGTTTCAACATTGCTGCACGGACCGGATCCCTTCAGTATTAAATGTTGTACCATCTTACTATTTTCGAGCATCGTATCTTAAAAGAGATATCCCAAACTAGCCCAGTAAATAGAACAGAATTAACATTCGTTCCTAATTACATGGCAGTGTGACTAACGTCACAGGACCTACGAAGTACAGTAGGCATTAGGACTCGAACGCGAACTGAACTCTTGGAAATCCCCACCCCCAGTTGAAATCCTGCCTATATTAAGATGGGCACCGCCCAAGTCAGAATCGCCAGTGATTTTCATCAAAAATCACCAGAAATTTTCATCAAAAGTAGGTCAGCTCAGAACTTGTTGGTAACAGTCTCCTAATGCGCCTTCATTCCAAAATAAATAACACTCGCCGATTTAATTTTACAATTTTTTAATTAAAGGAAACAGATTGAATAATATAGGTTCAGTAGATTTCAAGCTTTACATGTACGTGTGAAAATACATTTACATCTCTTTAATGGTTTTCAGTGCCCTTGTACAGGATCAAAACAACTTTTTGAATCACATTATTTTCCCAACAATACAACAAATTTTTATATATAGTACTATAGTAGAAAGGTAGCATTTATGTAGTTTACGGTAATTCAACTCAAGACCAACACCTTCTATGCACAAGATAATAATGATTCTATGTCATTCTCCTGAGCATAACCGGTACAAAGACGAATAAATAGCGTCTCTACATCACGTTGTTATCTAGATATATGAGACAACACATTTTGGGCATTGGCAATCTGATGAATGTACTATTCCGGTTTTCTTGTTTCACATTATATTCTATGGCGGTTGATCGATGATTTTCTTCATTGATAAACGTTAAACCACCTAGCTTTAACTAATTCTGCTAGGCTGTCTTCATTCAGACTGTACAGCCTACACAGTCCACAGAAAATACACCGCACATTCTTGTACTCCCAGCCTTATCCCATTTGATGGCAAGTTTATCGGGCTGTTTAATGTCTAAGCTAGGAAATGTTCCAGGGTAGTGGACAGGCATGCAATACTATATTATAGTATCTGCTATACAGGACACCGACCACTGTAATTTGATGTGACAAGCAGCAGAGTAGAAACCGGCCTTATCTCAGTGGGCTTGGATATAAATCACTGTTAAAAACCACAAGGCTGGGATGGAGCCTCTCTCTGTGTTTGTTCCAAGGACAAGCCTTAATGACTTTTAAATCCACTGATAAGGAGGTCCCATGGCTTCATGGTCATAAAAGGAACATGATACTGTTAAAGGCCACATGGATGGTATGCATCTATAACAATATACTGAAGTGTTAATTATAAATCTAATTTTAATCAGAATTATTTCAGATCAGAACTTGCTGGTAACAATGCCCTAATGCACGTTCATGCCAAAAATCAAGGTTCTAATGTCAACGGTTCTCCTTATTTTGCCGACGAAAGGATTCGGATGGACTGACTCACTCACTCATTACCGGACAATTTGCGATCTGTAGCCTACTTCGTAGGAATATAATGTTAAGTACATGTATGTTTCATAGCTCATACCAAAGTGTCAAAGAGATTTATCTTCGCTTCCAGTACCGTACCCAATGATGACACGTGCAAAAAAAAAGAATACTACAAAACGAAGACGAAGGATCCTAAGGACATTCACTTTCAGACTAACTTTGCTCATTTCACTTGTACTATAACAACCGACATCAAGTACTGTTTCTAGAAATATTGAAACTCCTGAAACTTAGAATAGAAAGATAATATCTCGGTGTTTTCCAGTGTCCCTTTTCGATGTTTTTCGCTCAAATTCGGAATTCTACAAACAAAATTACAAATCAATCAGTTGTTCTTAGCAACAATGGACAAAAAGATCCTCTTGTCATTAGCTTACAATTATTGGACAATGATGGGCGCCAAGATCCTTCAGGATCTTTCGTTGTTATTAATTACTGTCAGGTACAAGCTGTATGTCACAAAATACCATTGATTTATTGGGCTCCAATACTACAATTAGGACTTGATTTCCGGTGAAATTTGATTGGTCATTTTTCCTGACTGGACGACAAATGGTTTGCGATATATAATATTCAACATTAAGAAATATCCAGACAACCTTTTAAAATTTTAATAGAAAAAAGTTAGGGGCCTGTTTGATTACCCACCTCCCATATTCACTTTGTTTATATCGGGTGAAATGACCTACTTTCTGGCAGCCGTAGCTCGAACGAAAAAATGGTGGCGAATGTATGCTGATTTGTTTTCATATGTTTGAGCGGAGAAGTCAGGCTATTAGTAATATAAGCACAAATTCTGCCTTATTGACCTACTTCCGACAGGGGGCGCCACCAGTCTTGTGACGTCACTTCCGGTTCCGGTCACGTGACAGGAAGTGACCTTTGACCCCTGCGCATGCGCACAATACCGGATATTAATAATGGTGCACAGGGATCAAAGGTCACTTCCGGTCACGTGACTGGAACCGGAAGTGACGTCACAAGACTGGTGGCGCCCTGTAATAGGTCCCGGAAGTAGGTCAATAAGACAGAATTTGCGCTTATATTACTACTCAGGCTATCTGGCATGGTGGGTCATTCGTGACGGCGAATATTAGGGAATTTGTTTTGTCAAGATCACTGTTAACACTATCTGGCCTGGGCGATTTGCGATTTATCGCAGTTGGGGCGGGGGGAGTGCGGAAAGTGCCTCCCCCTTAAATGTTTCGGTATCCCTAGGGTTAGGGGGCGGAAACTTATCACACTATATGTTTGAGTCAAGCGCTATCAGAAAATGTAAAAAAATCCAAGATGGCCGTCATGATGACGTCACAGTGACGTCATCTTCATAAATGGCATTTTGGTCAATTTTGCGGTTAGATTTTTCGATTTTTTTTAATTTAAGCGTTTCCTTCACAAAAACTGCATGATAAATTCGTAATAATAATCTGATACGAATTAAAATATATGTTATCCACTTTTCCATGCAGAAAAGCACGAATTTTGGAGAAATCTGACGAAACTTCACTTTTCTGGTACCCCACATGGCCACCATCTTGAATTTACTCATTCGCTCAAAATGACCCCAATATGATAAATTACAAAGTCTCGGAGTATCAGCTCTCGAATTTTTGTCGTTCTCTCAAATTTTTGTCGTTCCGGAGATTGGAGCAAAAAAAACAACAACAAGGTGGGGGGGCGAGGGGGGGGGGAAGTGTCCCCCTTCCCCCCAGGCCATTTAGGGTTAACAATTGCCCGTAGATTTTACGGTAATATACCGACAGCTGGGGTTGCCAACAATCTACCATAAAATTAACGGTTGACCATGAAAGTCATTGTACGATCAACCTAAAAAATACGATTGAATACCGTAAGTTGTGCGGTTACAGTATTTGGAGACACCATACTTTTATTGTATAAATCTCAATTTCACTAAGGAAAGTGATATACATGTATCTTCCCTTAAATAAGTTCAGGGTAACCATACATTCATGTCATGAAGTTGTAGCTTCTGGTTCAATATTACATATAACTTTATCTCATCTGTCGTTGTTGTACTCAATTGACTGAAGAGGCTGGAGCATTCAGACGGAAGTTTCTGTTTCATAGCGCTCACGTCTTACCTCCTGAGTATCCTCACAACATGTTGTAATTAATAAGCGATACGGGGCCAAAAGTTTTGTCTACATTATAATGGCGTTGATAAAAACCGATCTACCAGTGTTGAGATGGTACGACACGAATGTAGATTAGGTTAGATTAGGATTAGATTGTAGGTTAATAGGTCATACGATCACCTCCCATATGTGACCTTATTCCAGGTTACGGTAGTCTATCGTGTTTTGACTGTGAATAATGGTAGATGTATAGTAATATAAGGTATTTTCGAAGATACGATAATTACCGTGAAAATAACTCGATATACCGTATTTTTTACGGTATTTGGTTACAGTGATGTGCACAGCCGATTTAATACATATTAAGGTAATGCTGCTTTTTAGTGGTTTGTGACTTGCGGGAAAATGGAAATGTGATAACACTGTAATGGCCTCTTATTTATTAATGCAAGAGCCATTTGAGAATTTCAATTCATAATATTGAGATCTAGCTAAAGCTAAATTTGACAAATTTGACAAAAAAGTGAAATTGTTGTTTTGGGAAATCTTTTGCAAATGCATTGATACATACAGTCCAAAGATTCTCAATAATACATTTGTGAATAAAGCATTGCAATTGTCATGCATGGACTGGATTTGTCCGGACAGTAACCAGCTATTGCCGTCGTTGTTACTTTCCTTGTCAGGTATGAACTGGATCTATCTGGATGAAAGGAAATAATGTCCCAAGAAACAAGGTTCAGGTTCATGTGTTTCTCATAAGGAAAATATGTCTTAACCGATTTCTAATTCAGAAAAAAAATGTCTCATCTGAGACCGCACTTGATATTACAGATGGAGATCTAGTAGAGGATGGGTATCTAGATCGATGTAGGGCGTATACAAAGCATTTTTATGACATCCACTGTAATTGTGGTGTATGAAAAGGTGGGAAATAACTATATATTCTTGAGAACAAAAAATTATATAATCACAACAACAACAACAACATGGACGAAGACACCCCCTGCCACCCAAGTCACTGTGTTGCTGTTCTTGTTATTTCCTTTCGCAGGTATGGACTGGATTTGTCCCGGTTATAACCAGCTATTGTCTCAGCAGATACAGAAATATCATGGCGCTTTGACACCCGAAATCATCATCAGCAACATGGTATCTATCGTTCAAACGGGTAACCTTCAGGTTGCTGTCTACGACCTGACAGGCAACATGGCATATCTGGCAAACGCTAGAGCCTCGTACGAGACGGGAGAGGATCTCTACGCCTTTGATAGGTAATCTGAACGTTTTTATTTTCATTCTATCGAACAAGCCAACGTGCCGACTCACTATTTCAGCATTAACACAATACCAATCGGTAGTCTCTGAACACGCCTCACTGAGCAGTATTCCAGCTGTCAGTCGTTAAATCATATTTCTCTCCATGTTTAGACATGGGTAAATGTTGCTGGCATATTTCTAACTTCATATCAACATGCGTATAACGCTAAGCATAATGGTGCTTTCTTTAAATTGTCATTTCCTTTATAGAGCAAAGCTATTACATAAGAGGTGAACACAGACATGAGAGAGACGTTAGTAGTAGTAATACAGCAAATTTCGTATATCGCGGACGTCACCCGAAGGCCAAGGCCATTTCCGGTCACGTGACCGGGAGCGACCCCGGAGGGTATATTCCTCCGCGGTAAAGCAATCATGTCCGGCGGTGAAGCGTTCACTTCCGGTGAGAAGCCTTCGAGGACAGAAAGTAGTTCCATATCGAGGTCCATGAGGTACGCGATTTGTAGCTTCGCCTGAATCTCCGGAAATGTCTGGGAATCTTCGACAATGCCCAGTAATCCCCGGAATTTCCTGAGTGGTAAGCGGAGAACCCATGGACTGTTCTAGAATGTTATTTGTGGTGTGTGGTGTGGAGGGCATCCCCCCACCTTCTGCATCGTGAAGACCAAGCGCCATCAGGAAGAGGATATGAGGCTACCACCCACCAGGCCCTCCAAAATGCGATAGAAATGCGCAAGCAGCTGTTCCAGAACATGTTACCATTACGGTATCATGACGTGCCCGACGACGATTAGAACAAACAGACCAGAGCGAACACAGTCGAAAGTTGATGCAACACCAAATAGCGGCTTCTGATTGGACAAGAGCAGCCGAGAATACATCTAACGGAAAAGACTGAATATGACAGATGCAGCGCCAAATGGCGGTTTTGATTAGACAAGTGCATACTTGAATTGTAAACATACCCATCGCGGCTCCGCCAGCTTGAGTATGATGTAACATTAGGGAGAAAAACTGTATGAAAGTTTGTGAACGAGTTGATCTTTCTTTCTCTCATCTGTCTGCATCATGGCGTCAAAGCGTTATACTAGGGCGTTAAGACATTAAGATAAGGCGTTAAGATAGGCTTTAATGCGTTGCGTGGGTTTCCCCTTCTTTGGCTGCAAGTATTATTATGCATATATCTTGGAAGTACCTGGGGCATAATCAACACCTCCGAAACTTCCCTTTTTCTACTACTCCTCAGTGCGCATGCGCCCGCCTATCACCCTTTTCTACTACTCCTCAGTGCGCATGCGTACGCGTATCAGACTAGTCTGGCTCTGCCGGATAAGAGCTTCAATAGGATACCACCCATGTTTGGATACAACGTGAGGCTAATTGTTTACAAACGACTTTATATGACCACTCACTCACTCACTCATCACACACTCACGCACTCACTCACTCAACCCCATTTCTCCTCCTCCTCCATACACCTACACACATACGCTGAGGTACAATGTAACTCTACCAGGTAGCCAGATCGAACATGGCCCTATCTCCCCAAGCGCCCTCTTTTGCACTTCCGAAACTCCTCTTTCTCTAATACTCCCGATTGCGCATGCACACATCACTCTCAGTCTGACTCTTCTCCTAGAGTGTTCCACTATGACATCTCACACGATCCACTTGGACCAATATTGGTCCATCTGGACCCCAAAACGTCCATTCAGATGTCCTGTTCCCATACTTATCTGTCTGTACATGCGCAGATGGGCGCTATTTCCACGACACATCCATTCCGTCGAATACTCCCTCATGAGTGTAACAATATGACACCTCACCCGACCCATTCGGACCAACAGTGGTCCATCTCTACACCAAAACATCCATTCCAGTGCCCTTTCTATATTACTCCATGGCTGCGCATGCGCAGATGGACGGTATTTCCACTACACACCCATGCAGTCGAACTCTCCTCTACGACAGCTTTAAGATGACACCCCACGTGACCCATTCGGACCACGGATAGTCCACATCGACCCCCAAAACGTCCATCTCAGGCCTGCTTATACACTGCGCATGCGCATCATTATTTTTCAGCGAAAGTCACCCAGACCCCATACTAAAATCCCCAAGAAAAAAATTAGCACCCCTACCCCAATCCTCCTACTCTAAACATGCATTCCCGGAGATGCCAATTATCTGAAGAGGATCTGGAGGCCTATTAATGGAGGGGCGTGACCTTTTACCCGGACGTTACCGAACATTGAAGTAACTAAAAGGCTAAATTCATACCTATGCGGGGGATGAAATGTTCGAATAAGGGGAGTTTAACCAGTCCGACAAGCGCCAGGGGGGTTCCCCGTCAGAGTTGTCTTCCTTGCGTACAGAGTGCATAGATGACAACCAGATCGTTCTCATACGGTAATTTCCCAAGCAAGAGCCGCCATTATGTTTGTTATGAAATTGTGGAACAACAGTGATACCGCCGGACACGAAATAATGGAATCGCACTGATCGTAGACTCGTATTAATAACATGGTACATCACATATAGGTTATGTGTATTGAATATTCCACCCACTTGTTTGGGTATTATTCAGAGCGTGGGGGGGGTGCCCTCCACACCATACACACACACCACAAAAAATTCTAGAACAGTCCATGGGTTCTCCGATTACCACTCAGGACATTCCCGGAGATGACCGGACATTGTCGAAGATTCCCGGACATGTGCAGAGTTTCAGGCGAAGCGTCACCGGTCTCGTGATCGGAAGTAACCTTTGCCGGAACTATAGTGAACTTGAACAAATTTTTGAGGTCAAGCGGCCTGAATTTGCTGTTTTACTACTACTGGCGTATCGTATGAAACAACAAATTTACTTTCTGTAGAACATAATTAGGATCTATTTATTTTTCAGCTAATAAACATATTAGATTTTCAGCAGCTGTAGTTTTGCCCTTTTTAGAAAGGAATTCACAATATGTCGCTTGCATATTCCTATATGGAGAACCATAGACAAAAAATTAGTTGTTAGTTGACACTAGGACACTATTTTATGTAGATCATTACTCTCCAAATGGTAGCAGGAGTAGCCTATGTGCTAATCTGGCGCCTTCTCGGGATATTATGTTTTCTTCTTTCTCTTCTCTTTCAGACAATTCGTGCGTATGAATATGACAGCTTTGTTCGCCGAGACTCGACCTTAGACCGCCAACATCCAAAACCTAGACCGCCAACATCCAAAAACTCAGTCCCCATAGTAATATGACAGCCTTCTTCGCCGAGACTCGACCCTAGACCACCAACATCCAAATCCTAGACCACCAACATCCAAAAATTTAGTCCCCATAATAATATGACAGCCTTGTTCGCCGAGACTCGACCCTAGATCGCCAACATCCAAAAACTCCGTCCCCATAGAAATATGACAGCTTTGTTCGCCGGACTCGGCCCTGGACCGTTAACATCCAACAACTCAGTCCCCATAGTAATATGACGGCTTTGTTCGCCGAGACTCGGCCCTAGACCATCAATATCAAAAGTACATGACTTCAACTTATTACTGTATATATTGGAGAGAAATATATATCTGTCATCAGTTGTGATTTGTTGTACCGCACTCTGGACAATAAAATATTATTCTGGCGCTTCATGGATTTGAATTTTATCATCGTCTTTGGTAAATGTACAAGACACTTCTAAGATATTTGGGTGTGAAATATTACCTGTACTTGTGATATAAGAGTCGACACAGAATACTTTGCCACATGCACATGAAGTCAAATTTAATTTCAATGAGGCGAGGCAATACTACTTTTGTATGTTCACCCCGTTGTAGACAGTTTTGAAATGCGATGCCTAAGTGAAGCCATTTGTCGAACTATTAATAATACACGAACGATAAAAATCGAACCATGTGTTTTCTGTTATCATTTGATAATTCGATATCTGCCCCTCTTAATTGGTTAATTCGGTTTAACACTGCATGCCAAGTCAACGCGTTTTGTCACAAATGTAGCATTTTGTTCATTTTGCTACCCGCCAACAGGTTGGCACTGCATGCAGTATCAATGCGTGTTGTCGCAACTGTGAGAAAATACAAGGGAAATATGTGAAAAAAAACGGGATGTAACTGCATCTCATAATGCTCAACTTTGGACATTGCCCTCTCGGATTTATTCTATCGCAACTTGATCAGTGACATGGTGCATGTCGACGCATGTAACCTTGGAGTGGACTGGAGAACCTAAATCATCTACATGTACATGTCGTGCACGTGGGATGATAGTTTTCAAGATCTTTTGGAGCATCAGAAAGATCTGTTCGATAATCTTGTATGAAGGATAATCTCGAGGAAATTTGTCACGCCGGAGTCCGAGATGAGTTAGGTGATTTGGACAACACGCGTCAACATCGCCCGTGATTTTTCTATCATATTGATAGTCTTCACCCGTTTGGTTACAGTTTAGTTTGTGCCAAAACGCGTTTCAACAGTGGTCTTTCAACGCGCATCCACGGATCTTTACTCGCGAACTTGCCCTCTCGGATTATTTCCACCGCAACTTCAGTGACTACGAGCAAAGCATAGCAATGAAGCCAACTTTGGACACGCCCGATTGGTCACTTTTTAGATTATTGGAAAACGCACGGTTAGCAACATATCATCTGCTGTTAGTCGAACATGTTATTTCCTTATGACAAATGATGATTTCGAGAAGATAATTCGATATGTTGAAATCAACGTATGCTGTTGTCTATAGGCCTATAGATATTCCGAATATAACCTGTTGACTCACATAAAACGTATTCAGGGGCGACTACTCGAGTCACGCCAGATGAAAGTCGATGGGTTTCTGTTCTATATTAGATTAGTTCAAGCGAACATCGGCTGCTAAAAGAACTTTCTGTACAGTTGTCAGAGTAAACCTATTTAAGTAATTCATAACTGGAGTGTTTATTGGGCTGTTAAAAAAATCAACGCGTTATTTTATATACATATAATGTATCATACGTTCCGATGTTGTTACGATAATTTGTTTGCCTAAGGCACATTATTATACATACGGAAGGCCGGAGAGATCATAATGCTGAGATACAATAAGCGCATAATAAGAAGTGATCTAATACGAGAATTAGGTTAATGTTTGCGAAATGTCCAATACTTCTGTGTAACACTGTAATGAGCCGGAAACAGGACTTTTCTGGCATATGACATCAGCTACATGTATCTAATCGAGAAGTGACTGGAGATAAGACCCTTTGTCAAAGTCTGCAAATTGTTGTTGGACAAACGGACTTACGTGCCTTCAATTTCGGATAAGCACTTATCCATTCAAGCCAGACATTGTGCCATAGTAGTTTCTGTGATGTAGCTGCATATCTCAGACTGAGCGTGAATATTTCTGCACAGCCCTACTAGTATCTTCCGAGCGCATCACCAATTTCATTAGTTAACAAATATTAGCTTACACAATATACATCTTCATACACAAGTGGACATTTCCGTTCACACTTCGAATTACTCTTCATTGACAAGATCACCGAAAGCGTTCACAGACGAGTCAAAAAGAACATACCCAAAAGACTGTGTGTAGGGCGACGTATTCTCTCTGTACTGAGGTCATTCCTCATAATATGACGGTAGGGGTGCCGCATCTCTCCATGGCTTTCTAAGATATTAAAATTGTACCGACCACAGGCACGGGGCGGGGGGTATAGACGGATGGAGGTCTGTTCTGGCCAATTTTCCATGAATACAATCGCAAAGCATCACTCATTTATCACTCGTATTTTTGGTTGTTTGTGAAGACGCCCCGTGGGGCTTCCGGGGATTGACCTGGGATGTCGTTGTGCACACCGCAGGTCATGGTAAGAATAGGCATCGGTTCCTCAGACAGCTTGTCGTAAGAGGCGACTAACTGAGGCACCCGCGGGGTTCCCGGGTGTGAAAAGGAAAAGGACCCAACGTCGTGATATGACTGAAATATAGTCGAAAGCGACGTTAAATCATATTCACTCACTCACTCACCCTGTTTGTGAAGATTGAAGTGAACACGTAGAAATGTTTTTGTAGCGGAACTTTTCTGTGGCCGTATATGGTCCCTCCTGCAGATGCAAAACGCTGTGTTCTGGTTCATTCTCATAGTAGGGTGTTCATTTTTCGTCCGTGGTCCGTCGTCCGTCGTCAGTCGTCCGTCAGTCCGTCCGTAAACAATTCTTGTTACCGCGATTTCTCAGGAACTGCTATAAGGATCTTTCTCAAATTTGGTACACAGGTTCCCCTTGGGGTCTAGTTGTGCAAGATAGCTTTTTTGGTCCGATTCGAAAATCCAACATGGCCACCAGGCAGCCATCTTGGATTTCCCCGTGAAACCTTGTTATCGCGATTTCTCAGGAACTACTTCATGGATCTTTCTGAAATTTGGTACACAGGTTCCCCTTGGGGTCTAGTTGTGCAAGATACCTGTTTTGGTCCGATTCGAAAATCCAATATGGCCGCCAGGCAGCCATCTTGGATTTCTTCATGAAACATTGTTATCGTCATTTCTCAGGAAGTAGCGCATGGATCTTTCACAAATTTGGTACACAGTTTCCCCTTGGGGTCTAGTTGTGCAAGATACCTTTTCTGGTCCGATTCGAAAATCCAATATGGCCACCAGACAGCCATCTTGGATTTCCCCATGAAACATTGTTATCGCGATTTCTCAGGAACTACTGCATGGATCTTTCTCAAATTTGGTACACAGCTTCCCCTTGGTGTCTAGTTGTGCAAGATACCTTTTCTGGTCCGATTCGTAAATCCAATATGGCCACCAGCCAGCCATCTTGGATTTCTGCATGAAACTTTTGTTATCGTCATTTCTCAGAAAGTACTGCATGGATCTTTCTCAAATTTAGTACACAGGTTCCCCTTAGGGTCTAGTTGTGCAAGATAACTTTTTCGGTCCGAATCGAAAATCCAGTATGGCCACAGGGCGGCCAACTTGGATTTCGGCATGAAACCTTGTTATCGCGATTTCTCAGGAACTACTGCATGGATCTTTCTCAAGTTTGGTACACAGGTTCCCCTTGGGGTCTAGTTGTGCAAGATACCTTTTCTGATCCGATTCGAAAATCCAATATGACCACCAGGCAGCTATCTTGTATTTCCCCATGAAACCTTGTTATCGCGATTTCTCAGGAACTACGGTATGGATCTTTCTCAAATTTGGTACACAGGTTCCCCACGGGGTTTAGTTTTGCAGGATACCTTTTCTGGTCTGATTCGAAAATCCAATATGGCCACCAGGCAGCCATCTTGGATTTCCCCATGAAATATTGTTATCATCATTTCTCAGGAAGTACTGCATGGATCTTTCTCAACTGTGGTACACAGGTTCCCCTTGGGATCTAGTTGTGCAAGATACCTTTTCTGGTCCGATTCCAAAATCCAATATGGCCACCGGGCAGCCGTCTTGGATTTCTCCATGCAACTGTGTTATTGTGATTTCTCAAGAACTTCTTCATGGATCTTTGTTAAATTTGGTACACAGGTTCCCCTTATCGTCTAGTTGTGAAAGATACATTTTCTGGTCCGATTCGAAAATCCAATATGGCCACCAGGCGGCCATCTTGGATTTCCCCATGAAACTTTGTTATTACGATTTCTCAGGAACTTCTGCGTGGATCTTTGTCAAATTTGGTACACAGGTTCCCCTTGTCGTCTAGTTGTGCAAGATACCTTTTCTGGTCCGATTCGAAAATCCAGTATGGCCACAGGGCGGCCATGTTGGATTTCGGCATGAAACCTTGTTATCGCGATTTCTCAGGAACTACTGCATGGATCTTTCTCAAATTTGGTACACAGGTTCCCCTTAGGGTCTAGTTGTGCAAGATAACTTTTTCGGTCCGAATCGAAAATCCAATATGGCCACAGGGCGGCCATCTTGGATTTCGGCATGAAAACTTGTTATCGCGATTTCTCAGGAACTACGGCATGGATCTTTCTCAAGTTTGGTACACAGGTTCTCCTTGTGGCCCAGTTGTGCAAGATACTTTTTTGGTTCGATTCGAAAATCCAAGTTACGCTTCAAATTAATAAGGTATTCCCGAGTTGTGGCGTTGCATCACAAGAGTCGACGGATCAAACGGTGGGGCATATTCTATATATTGACTATAGAGAATATCCGTACCTTCACCTTCCATATCAAGGAGTTCAAATAATTCGGAATTAAAACGTATTTCTTCAAATTTTAAATCAGTTATCTTTAGTCCATGCAGTTGCAAGTGAACTGCCCCACCGTTTCTTCTGCTGGCGGGTCGGCTACATGAAGGGATGTCACTCTTGTGACACAGCGTCACAACTCGACAACTGTAGACTACTGCATGTTTCGATCCAAGGGAGATAATCAGAATTCAGACATTTTCGAAGTTTCAAATTTACAGCGCGGACCGGATCCCTTCAGTATTAAGTATTGTACCATCTTACTATTTTCGAGCATGGTATCTTAAAAGAGATATCTCAAACTAGCCCAGTAAACAACAGAATTAGCATTCGTTCCTAATTATAAAATCTTAAGTATGTTTCAAAGCTCATGCCAAAGTGTCAAAGAGATTTGTCTTCGCTTCCATTACCCAATGATGACACGTGCAAAAAAATAAAATAAAATACTACAAAACGAAAACGAAGGATCCCCCGTACATGTACATTAACTTTCAGACTAACTTTGCTCATTTCTCTTGTACTATAACAACCGACATAAGTACAGTTTCTAGAAACCTTGAAACTCCTGAAACTTAGAAAGATGATATCTTGGTGTTTTCCAGTGTCCCTTTTTTTTTTATCTTTTTCGATCAGATTCGAAATTCTGTAAACAAAATTACAAATCAATCGCTTGTTCCTAGAAACAATGAATAAAAAGATCCTCTTGTCATTAGCTTACAATTATCGGACAATGGTGGGCGCCAAGATCCTTCAGGATCCCTCGTTATTTCTGTTGAGCATATGGTGGGTATTATAGCCCCCTCCACATCCTCCTTGATTTTATATGACAGAAGGGGAGACAACCCTGTTTGGAGGTTCTGATGGAGCGTGGAGTTCATTAGCTTCCCTTCGATAGTGCAAACGAGAAAAATGTTAACTTGTTTTCAGATAATTTGTTTTCAATAAGCGTGCAATATAAATAAATAAATAGCTTAATAAACGTAGCTAAATTCGAAATGTTGACAGACATCCTTCAACTTCAGCGTTTTAGTTGTCTGAACATAGATCAATAATGATACTAACGACTCACCGTAGATTCATGGTACTTGTAGTAATATTGCCCCTCTGGCCAAATGGGATTACACCATTACACCAAAGTAAGGACCTATCCCCCAGACATTGTTTAACTGGTGTGACAACTTTTCAACGAACAAAACACAAACCGCAGAATTGCCAGTAAGAAGAGATGTAACAAAAAAGACTTGGGAGCGGCGAGTAACCTTTTGTTAGCGTTTACTCTGATCGTCTTAGGATTTCGACCTGGATTCGCTTGATTTGGCTGTTCTTAACGGTCTCCTAGAGGCTCGAAACGTTGTATTTTAGTACGCGCACCAAGAATACTGCAAGTATCGATTTAATTAATCCACAGGCTAAGACCTTGTACTAGCAATTAGTATTATCATAATAACAAGGTCCCATCATTCATGTAAGTGTCACGAGAAAAACGAAGAAGAGTTAAGTAGTTTGAGTACAATATTTAGTCTAGACGGGAGGAGATTATAATAATATGAGGGACTAAATATCACATGCTTACCTGACAGATCGACCATATCAATGGACATGCCTCACTGGTCTATGTTCCAGCCACTGTCTGGCACGCGTTGGCAATCTCTGGGCCCGTTCCAGTTCAATTTCTCCATATGATCGGGAAATACACTTAACTGGTGATAACTAGGTATATTCGGTAAATATGCTCTGCTTTACCCTGCTATTTGAAAAAAAATGACCGATAAATAACAATTGTTAGTTTGAAAGATGCCAGTTATGCCTACTCTCTAAAAAAATTGAGTGAAAATTTAATTTTCACTCAAGTAAAAATAGAAATTCATCCCGCTCAAAAAGTGCAAATAAAATTCTCTCAAGGCTGGGTGAAATTCACTCTTTCACTCAAGTTTGAGTTGACTGAGTGAACTGAGTGAAGCTGACCGAAGTTGATGTCACTCAAGTTGAACTCACTCAATTTCAGTGGAATTCACTCAACTTGAGTGAGCTGTTTCGCTCAAGTGCTTGAATGGGAGGACTTTCCACTCTTACTTGAGTGAAATTTCACTGAAGTTTTTTTTTACAAAGTATCGCTAGATTAATAGTTTCCAGGCAAAATGGGGGCGAATCAACCTACATATTTACACGCTGGGCCAGACAGTTGTTGGACTGCTGTCCAGTGATGCATTCCCATTGCTATTACGTTGATGGGGAAGGGCCGATCCTCAAGTATGTGTATATATTCTGCTTTCTCTAATTTCTTCTAGAATTGTCTGAATTCTCGAATTTTCGGATATTCAAGTTAGTGTAGTATTTAACTTGAAATGCGAAGATGACTGAAACTATATGTATAGTGAAAGAGTTGGCAAAGATTTACAAAACTGTACAATTTAACAATAACGTGCTGTACCGACACACAAAAAAAATCTGCCAAGTTCAAGTGTGTATGCCACAGGGATTTACATTGTAAGTGGTTTATGCACTTTAAAATAAACAGGGTGTCGTTGACTGCACGTGCCAATGCAAACAGGAAGTTAATGATTAATATAATCCAATTGTCACCGCCCAGCCTTCTAAAAACACGGCACCGGTTTATTTTCAGCCAATCAGCAAAGCAACAACCTGTGTTTAATGACCACTCAGATCACTTGTTTACTGCTACCACGGCGACCGTGACAACAGATTCGAAAACACCACAGCTGCCTGGCTTGTGGTATGTTTGGTGGTAAATGAATACCTACGTTCATTTTCAAAGTTAATAAATATAAAGGAAAAATAAAACAAATAAAAAATCGATTTTGAAGACAAATAATTATTTCTGTTAGTTGTCATAATTTATTGAAAATATACTTATTCATCCACCATCAAATATCCCACAAGCCAGGCAAATGCAAAACACTGAAAGTGGGCGGAACGCGGACTGCTATGCACAATGATCAAGGTTTCGCTTTGGCTCAAAGAGAAACCTCGGCGTTGTGAAGATGAATATATTCGGAGTTACTACTGTGGTATTGTGTAATGTATATATGTAGGGTTGTAACTATTGTCGTTTTCGATTTAACTACACCGGTTGTTCGTTTCGACCGAAATAATTGATAGATTAGATTACATTTCGTCGTATAGAAGCGGTGAAGGATGTCCACATGTCAGGAGTCATTGGGCTGTTACGTGGTTATCGTTGCACGAGCCATTGTACGAATATTCTGTTCATAACAGCGGCAGTTGATACTGAGCTCCGGCTGCATGTCAAATTTGGCCCCGTTTGACGATAACTTCAGATGTCGATATCCGAGTATTTTAATGAATGATTGTTTCAACAGCGGACTTTCGTGATGTCGTCTGATTATCAAATGTATTTCCTCTCCAGCAAACGAGATGTTCATTTCACTTCCACCGATTTAAATTGTTTGATTCTGGGGCAAAATAATATGACCGCAGCTGGTTGGACATACTAAACGGGCTCGGGTCTCCATCCGGCGCGGATACATATTACATGAGCCTGTCAACATACCTCAGCTACGGCATGAGCGCATCCGCATTTTGTACAATTTGATTTAAACCCCGATCTGAAAAGACTCATCCTCTATAACTATGAACAGTGAGCAGATTAGTGAGCAATGTCTACCCCCTCTCCAACCCCAACACACATACATACGCTTATGGAAGGCCAATGTCCAGATAATCAGAAACTCCCAGTTATCGAATCGAAAACTTAAGTTTTCTAGTAGATAACTTTAGTTATCAAACGGAAAACTATGGTTTTCGAATCGAAAACTTAAGTTAATATTCGAAAACCTAGGTTATCTACCAAACAACCTCGGATTTCTCTTTCCTTACATCGAGTTTCGGTTTCTCAACATCGAAAATCACAGTTGTCTCTGGATAACTTAAGTTATCGAACCGAAAACTTAGGTTCTCGAAGCAATAACTTATGGGTTAACGGTCGAAAACCTAGGTTATCTAACAGATAACCCCGAGTTTCCCTTTCAACCTCGAGTTTCTCTTTTATTTTGTACACTCGTCCAGAAAACTTAAGTTATCAATCGATAACCTGGGCTTTCGAATTTGAGGTTGTCGTAATGTGAAACTCGACTGACTGATCAAAACGTCATACAGAACCACAAAATCAACATGTATTCAACAAATAGATAACAAATAGTTTAATAGCTATATATATGCTACAGACTGAATTGTGGAAATAGTCTTATTGTAATTCAAACAATCCGGTCAAGCTGACTGGCGACACGGACAGGCCATTGTAATTCACACAAGCAAAGCACATAGCGATATGTAGATATCTACTTTTGCAAATAGTTCGATTATACATAAATAAACACACATTTGCTGTCTCTGGGTCAACAGCAATCAATGCCGGTGTGATGGATAAGAATGTCCTGGTGATTAGTGTCACTTTTCATATCCTTTTCTATTACAACCAAGGGCGGACACTTGTCCCCAATGTGAAGTAAAATGTCCTAGCTGGGTTAGAAGACAGACACCGGACACTTGTAGCCACCGGGCATTCTTGGCCTCCACACCGGCAGTGAATGTTATCTCACTTATCAGTGTGAGCAGTTTGATTCCGTGTAATTAATTTCTCTATGTGGTTCTGTCTGTTTTCCTGGTTGGTCAACAATAGAAAAAGGGCGCGAAACCCAGAGTATCCGGATATCGAAACTCGAATCTCACTTTTACGACATCCATCAATCCTAAAACCTAGGTTATCGACTGATAACTTAGGTTTTCTATATACACGAATGAACAAAACAAAATAGAAGCTCGAAGTTGAAAGAGAAAATCGGGGTTGTCTGCTAGATAACCTAGGTTTTTGACCGTTAAGTTATCAATTCGAAAACCCAGGTTCTCGGTTCGTAACTTAGGTTATCTACGGACAACTTTGATTTTCGGTTTTGTGAAATAGAAACTCGAGGTTACGGAAAGAGAGCCTCGGAGGTGTCTGGTAGATAACGTAGGTTTTCGGCCGTTAACTTAAGTTTTCGATTCGAAAACCATGGTTTTCTCTTTGATAACTTCAGGTATCAGGTGGAAAATTTAGGTTTTCGGTTCGATAACTGTGAGTTTCTGATTATTTGGACATTTGGCCTTCCATACACGCTAGGGCGTAGACCCGTCCTTATCTCATTTCAGAATACCTTGTGAAATTACTAGAGGATCATCCAACGATACGAACACGACGACACGCTGAGAAAATTTTCATGCACCCCAACAACACCCTCCCCAATCTAAGCTTAATACAGCACACTGTTTTCATTGCTGGACAGAGAGTAATGTTTTCTGTTTTTGATAAGCGATCTTCAGAATCAGCGGATATAATTAACAATTATTGTGTCGTGTTGTAATTAGCCAGCTTTTTGTATCAACTACAGTAAAACATTTCACGCTCTGTCGGTTAAAATTATTACGTGAATATAATTGCTTCAAAATGTGCACCGGGTATTGTGCTTCTAATTAACATTTGAAACACATCAGAATTCACATGAGATTATCATGTTTTAGTCTATAATAATGAACAGATTTATCCGAGTATCAGCATTGTCTGCTGTGTTCATAAGGATAAAGATTCCCCATTGTCTCGCTCACAGAGCCCCGTAAGAATCCCAGATATAAAGCTACATAAGCCCAACTGTGAACTTTACCGGGTCCAGCTTAGTTGATTCATTTAACACAAACTTAGATAGGTTTGACGCTCTCGGAAATGAAAAATTATACCCTCTTAACTGGCTGTTATTTGCTTTTTCTATTATCCTTGAGGGAGTACTTAATAGTTGGACTCAAGTGGGTCTAACGCCATTTTCCTGTCCGTCCATCAGATAATTCCAGAAGTGACTGCATAAAATTGTCCCCAGGGCATTATAAATGTCAGGTTAGTGTTTACAACTTGTTCGTGTGAGATTTTCATATTATGTTGAGTAGATGTGAATATTAAATATACTGGCCATGAAATAACCCGCTACGCGGGCATTTAGCTTACATTGTATTATATTCACGAATAGCATTCACGCGATGTCTACCGGTTTGTGGTTAAAATTGTCAATTCCGATACAACATGAACAAGATTAAATTATAAAATGTTCAATAAATTAGAGGCATTACGTGTGGAAATACATTAGCAGCTTTCAAATCACATTTGGTGCATTTGTCCAACACACAAATAACTTCTCGGATCAGAATACCTCTTGTTTTGAAACTCGGACCATGCGATGCCATTATTACTATGAAAACACTTTCTGGATTCAAATATAGAGGATCGATGAATATACAATATAGACACACGTGGCAATAATTTGATAGGTTAAGGGAATATACAATCTCAGTAAACTCAGATATAATATCAGGGAATATTATATCTGAATTCAGCCCTATATAAATCCCGTGCGAGTTGAAACTACTATTGTTAGCCAATCAGATGGATAGCTGGTTGTAACTATTTCAAAATCACGCTCACAGTAATTACGCACGGTAGCTCGTGGTCTAATACATAAACATTATCCTGAAACAGTTTCCAAATATGGCATCATTTCCAGACAGGGTGCGTAAACATCAAAGAATTTGTTCCCGCCGAAAAGACTGGCTTTGTCAGGGGTGGAAAATATAAAAAGATTGTGCCGCGCGAAGATGTTAATCTCCTTGAAGTAAACGTCAATCATTGTCAGAGCGAAAAGGTTGAAATGATCGTGATTGGCTTATTATGGGATCTCGTAGAATATCGGCGAACATTTCGCATGAAGTTTTCATAGCGTTACGTCTAGATGGTATTCCCTTGATTTACCATCTTGGTTTACCTAGATTGGGGAATATATAGACTACAAACTCTCCCTAATCCATTTCAGGTAAATAATTCACGATAATGTATATTTAGGGGCCAAATATCATAATCACACAAAGTTGAAGAAATAGTTCTATATTACGGTAAATGATACCTTCGTCAACCAAAATATAGAAGGCGGATATAAAATTCACGCGGCAATAATTTGTACGTTCATATTACTATGAATTTCTTTGTACTGTTATTTTGTACCCAACAATGAAACATATTTTTATATAAATACGGTAATCTATAGGAGTGTGAGATATTAGTCCCATAAGAGAATAGCTATCATATGGATTACGGTAATATAATTCAAGGCCATACATTTACATATACCTTTCTCCAAGTTCGACAATAATTTATATCGTCTATTGTATATACTTATAAAATAGAAAAACCAGATTCGGTGAGACCAGCCCCACCCCTCCGGGACCCAATCCAAGATAGTCTTATGTCACTCTCCGGAGCAAGAACAGCACAATTTTGACGATGACTATGACCCACCTATTTCGCCTCAATAAAGAGCTGTGAGTCATCCACAAATTGAATGTATGTAGGCCTACTTACTTATCCGTCGAATATATATCCAACTAAAATCGTTTACACTGTCGTCGCTCAATGCCCGTGTTCATTTTTTCTCACTTTTCCCAGACGTCATAATTGCTTCATCTGAACTTTTCACGTGTTATATCACGTATGTTTATGAGTCACGTGACATTAAGCAGGTAATATGGCGGTTTATTCAGCAGCGAAACTGGCTACAAGATTTAAAAACGGTTATATTGTAAATATTTGCATTTGGATGGACATTTTTTGAAGAGTTGAGTGACCATGGACAACTTTCTAACCATGGATAGTTCTATATTCAGACAAGTATCGTAAGGATATCCTTGAAACGATTCAGACATGGATCCGTGACCGGATCGACGAAAGATCACGACGTGTTACAATCTGCAGGGTTCTGTCGGACGACCTCGAAATGAGTGCTTGTATTTTATCGCTATGCCGCTTTCTGGATCAGTACCTTTCGAGTGGCGTATATATTGCCATCCGCCCCACAGCGCATGCTCCATTTCACAGGCTCATTTATCATCCCTGCCTCCAATAGCGGAAGTTGACCTTTACTACGTTGCTATGACGTATAGGAGAAAACCCACGTACGCACGGCTCAGTTTGAATCCGACCGAACAACTCATTCAGTTTTGCACATGAGCGAACTACTTTTCATATGCTCTGTCCTGATAATCAGGGAAAATAACGCTAGGTCAACAGAGGTATTATGCAGACTTGAGTAATCGAAATGTTTGACAAACATCTATTTTATCTGTACGATGTCACTTCCGGCGATGTGCGCGCGGCCCCGAATCCAGTCCAAAAATCTGACTGGTGGCTTAGACCCCCAGCGAAGTGTTTGATATATTGCATCTCTACATCACGTGGTTATCAATGTGACAGACAAAGCTAAATATTTTGCGACTTTAATGATACAGATGCGTGTATCCGTAAAGATTAATAACAAGCGCATATAGTACACGATTAGAATGGTATTGGATCGAATCTATCCCCGAAAGACTTAGTTGATCGAATATTTGGGCCTGAATGAATTTTGACCAAATATACTTCTGTCGAAATGAATAAATAAAAATGTTTGACCAGTTGTTTTTTGGTCGTTCAATATTATTCGGTCGCAGCGACCACATCATTTTATAGTTCATCCTTCGCGGGAATGTAGGCCAAAATCTGATTCGTATTTCCGAATAACGATCACCGAAAAAATACTTTGCAACATGAAACTACAGGAAACATATTAAAGGTTAAAATGTTCAGTAAATTTCAAGCTTTACGTTTGGAAATACATTTACGTCCCTTTAATGGTATTCATTGCTCTTGTCCAGCACAAAAAAAAAGTTCATGACGCTCCCATTTGCGAAATCTTGGTACTGTACGTTTTACCCGCAATATTTTTCCATCAATACAACATATTCTTAAATATTAGTAACATGATAGAATAGGTAGCTTTTATATAGTTTACGGTGTTCCAATTCAAGGTCAATCGCGTTTTGAAAAAACACAATGCGGACGACGGCTATCTATTGAATGCAGGATCTGATGCTCGTTTTTATACATACGCTTCAGCATACATGTGCATGTGCCCCATTCCAATTTTGGCACTAATTATATATCGTCTATCTTATACTTATAACATAGAAAAAACACATTTTGGGTGTGCCCATTCCCGCCCTCCTGAGCATGACGTATACATTGACGTATAAATTATACATCACGTTATTGTCGGGTTGTGGAACAACGAATTTTGGATGACGGCAACTGCTGATTGTATGATGCTTGTAGTTGACCTACTTAATACAGCCTCAGAATGCATGTACTCCCTCTGATTGAATGTGCACGCCGATCATACGCATGTCTACATCACTCTCCTGATCAATACCTGTGTATAATATATTGCATCTCTACATCGTGTGGTTATCGAGTTATAAAACCACGGACGGACAGACAGACAGACAAACGGACATACAGACATACATTACGGCTTTCAAGGTATAGATAATCAACTAATAGGACGAAATACAAAACAGACTATGGAAGCCGGGTATGGCCAATATATTGAGCGACGTTGCTTTGTGTTAGTTTGCTATACACGGTGTTGTGTTGTTGCTAATTACAGGCGTCTGGTCCGTCATTCATAATTCTGCCGTCGTCCATTAGAGAATATCCGCATCCATAATCCAAAGACCTATTCCATATTCCATATAACAGTATTAGCACCAAATTCAAAAGACAATCATAGTATACATAAATATAGGCTTGTTTCCTACAAGATAGAAGTGGTCAACAGTTTTCAATGATGCCGGCCAGACATCATGATGTTCCAAAAATATCAAATCCGTATCGCTGATCAGTATTCTTAATCCATAATATTCGTTGTAAAGTCGTCATCTAAAGAATGATGTATCTCAGTCACGCTTTGATTGTGACTGTTCATATGAGTACCATGAGGATCTTGAAGTACATGGGTTCATACGGCCCCTAGCCCCGGGTTGAACGGAATTAGACACAAGTTACAAAACGTAACGCCATAGATCTTGCACGCTACGCTCGTATTTTGCTATCCGCATGCGATATGTATCGCCAAATTTGAAAAACTTTGAGTGGAGGCGCTTGGTGGTGGTGCCCTGTTTTATAAGTTTCTCCAACAATGTTTTGTGACGTAGATTAAAATCGTCACATTTAACACAGGATCTAGCAAATGCTACTAGGCGTGATATGTATACGCCATATGCAGGTCCCACTGGAATATTACTGTCCAGAAAGGGATAGTTTACGATGTCGAAATTGTAATCATCTCTTTTGTCATACGGTCGACGAGAGAGAAGGCCCGCTTCATTTTTATAGAGATATAGGTCTAAATACGAGTGAGTGAGTGAGTGAGTGAGTAGGATTTAACGTCGTTTTCAACATTGTTTCAGTCATATCACGACGGCGGTCTAAATACGATGTGCCTGTAGGGTTATCTGTCGTTTCCTTCAAATCCAGTGAAGGTGGATATATATCCTTCACTGCGTCATTTATATAGCGATTATCCACAGCGAGAAGATCGTCTATATAGCGTTTGGTGAATGAGAAGGAACGGGCTTTGAATGGATCGGTTTTTGAAAGCGCCTGCGTATAGTCATATTCATAAGAGAACAGATATAGGTCAGCCAACAGGGGTGCACAATTAGTACCCATTGGAATACCTATATGCTGCTGATATATTGTGTTGCCAAATTTCCCATAGATATTATTAATGAGAAATTCAAGCAGCCTATAAACAAAGAAACATCCCATGAATGATATCTCTTGCATGTAGTAGAGCTAAAGAATGCTTTATGGCATCCGACATTAATATATCTACGATCAGTTTTCTTGAACACAGATACTATTAATGAACTTAGACGGTCAATAAGGTCCTGATGAGGGATTATAGTATAGAGAGTCGAGAAATCCCATGTGGATACATGTCTATACGGTATGTGACCTTTAGCATCAAGTTCTTCCGTAAGATGTTGCTATGCGTCATGACGCGATACTTCGATGTTACTGTTCCCAGTGCTGCACTGAGCGATGTTGCTATTCGCTATGTTGTAATGCCCAATGTTGCCATGCGCCATGTTGCGGTGCGCGATGTTACGATTTTGTGATGGTGCGATGTCCGAAGGTGCCCGATGCCCGATGTTGCGATATGCGATGTTGCATTGTTTCTATGCGTTGTGTTTCTAAAATGCGCGATATTGCGACGCCGTATCGATGTTGTGAGACGCAATTTTGTTATGCGCTATGTCGTTATGCGCGACGATGCTTTTTCCGATGTTGCAACCTCGCCCAGAATAATTTATATTAAAAGATCATCAGTTCTTTATATCTGTGCCAGGTCAGAATATATGTATAAAGACCTATCAGTTATAATATCAGTTAAAACATATATAATATTTTACATCCATGCAGATGTGTATATACATGTAATACGGTACGGTTTGACGGACTATATCTCAATCAGCGAGGCACGACATTATGCTAATACAAAAACTCC
Organism: Hanleya hanleyi; assembly: GCA_036873755.1. NCBI lineage: Eukaryota > Metazoa > Mollusca > Polyplacophora > Lepidopleurida > Hanleyidae > Hanleya > Hanleya hanleyi. The sequence continues at coordinate 161,681 of JAVTVY010044378.1, read as the reverse complement.
ATGTTCTATTCAATATGTCTGCCTATGTTTACTAATGCTAATTGAAGTCATGAGTAACAAATTATAGCAAATGACAGGCGAATATATCATAATCTGTATCGGTTTAATTCATGCGTACTAATGATGCCATGCACGATGCTTGGTGCGTCCTATCTTTTGGCCTATATTGCTGTGTTCGTAAAGCGGTTAAAACCAAGTGACGTACTCTTGAAGCAAACTGGCCCTGTACTGGACAAGAGACGATTCGTTACGTTTTCAATCTGCAATGAGCAATGGTAATTGTTGCTGCATAGGTTACGCAGAAAATTTATTAATGATACAAATTCAAAATTGACGCAGTTGGGACATTTGTCATTAGCTGTTATCAGATCGTCAGCGGATGTCGCAATTCTGCCAAATAACACAAGTGTCACAATTGTTTCGCAAGCACTGTTAGTTGCTATTTCATTTTCTTGCATGTCATACATATGTGCATTACGGTTAGCAGTGTACATCTGAACCACTAGCATATAACCTAGTCAGTACTTGTATGATGTAAATATCATGGAGTTGGGAATCGATCCATTCAGTAGTAGTCGGTTAGTTCCGTTGTTTAACGCCCCCCTGGCGTTAGTTCAGGGGATAGATCTTGTGTGCGCCGGGCTGGCACATTTCATTCATCCAGTACATGCAACTGCGGGTTAAAGACTCTTTTTTCATTTTCAAAAAATTACTTAAATACGGTACTTATGAATAGTTCATCAACCTCAAACACCTTTTTTCAAGTTAACGAAATGGCTGATCAATTACAGCTTGACATTGTATGGTAATAGGTAATAAAAGTGCTGAAATGAAATGATGAAAGTTCCTGAGGAGAGTTCTAGTGCATTCCCACAAATAAACTCCACTACACAGCTGGGACGGTCTATGAAGTAGGCTACCCGGAGGTCCGGAAACCTGCCCTTGTTGCACACAGTGGATTACGTGTAGAGCGATATATGACCCTCAAGAACAGGAAGACATTCTTGTTCGACATAACATTAGTCCGTGAGCTACAAGGGGTCACCTTGCACCCCCCACTACAGACCGAAACTATGTTTTTTATGTGCTTTAGGACATGTCAAATAAGAAACAACTTGTTCACAGTCGATAAACTGGGAATCATTACCCCTTTAATCACTTTGAAATTATCCCTGTGTTAATAAGTACAATTTTTGTGAAAATAGGGGGTAGGGTTCCAAGAATAGTCTTATCTTCCATCATTATTATCCAATCTTTATAATGTTGGCCACATATTATTCAGCATTGATTGCTGCATCGAATATTTAAAAGATACTATCACTATTTGATGGGTATGACGTCACACAGGGACCCATACATACAACAGTAACAGTAGTAACGAAAGCGGGCGTTTTGGGGGTGCGTGAGGGTGTGCTTGAGCGATTGAGGGACGATTCTTGGTCCGAATGCGTCGTGTGAGGTGTCAAAGTGAAGCCCTCGGTATGTAGACTACGACTTAAGCGATCTCCACATGATCTGTGACGTCATTGGTGACGTCATCAGGAGGAGTAGTAGTCAAAGTAGGCATTTTGAGGGTGTGAAGGAAAGTTTTGGGGTAGAGATGGACCATCCGTGGTCTAAATGGACCGTGTGGGGTGTCATCTTGTAACTCTCTGCATGTAGACGACGAATGGTATGGTTTTTGTTGGAAGACGCATCGTGCTACTCATGCGCAGTTGAGCAGTAGTAACAAAAGGTGTCATTTTGGGCGTGGGCAATGCCGTGTTTTGGCAATCAAGGAACCCATGTTTGGTCCAAATGGACAGGTTGGGGTATCCTAGTGAAGCTTTCGTGGGATAGACAGACAGGCGTATTTTTTATTGGAATTCAGGCTAATCTACGCATGCGCAGTTGGGGTGTACTAAGTAAAGTGGTCATTCTGTAGGTGCGCAGGTGTATATCTGAGAGATTGAGGCCATATATCTCATCCAAAGATGGAGTGTAGGGTGTCATCTTGAAGCCCTCGTGGTGTAGACCACGACTTGAGTGATTGCTATGTCATCTGTGACGTCAATGGTGACGTCATCAGTACCAGTGGTAAAGAAAGCGGCCATTTTAGGGGTGCGTAGTGATGTGTTTGAGAGACTGAGGGACCATTCTTGGTCCGAGTGGGACGTGTGGGGTATGATATCGAAGCTTTCGTGGAACAGCGTCCGACTGGTTCGGTGTGTCATAGAAGTAGGGGATATGGCTAGCATGCGCAGACAGCAAATAGTGGAAAAGGGACACTTGAATGGGATTTTAGACTCGAGGTGGACCATTCGTGGTCCGAATGGTTTGTGTGGGGTTTCGTAGTGAAGGGTTCGTGGGGTAGCGTCGGATTGGACTGGTATTATCGCACGCATCCTGGTGTACCATATCCGCTACAGGCTATAATGTACAGGGTGCATCACAGGTACGTGCGCATGCCTGCATTGACATCACTTTCTATCTCCAAGACCTCCAAGCTCCGACCCCAAGAGCTCCGAGCTCCAAGAGCGCCGACTTCAAGAGCTACGAGCTTCAAGTTCTCAACCGACCCATCCCACAGCTCCGAGCTCTGTAGTTTCTCAAATGGCGGCTTCCGATTGGATAAGAGCTCTATACTACTGTCAGAATGCACATTTGCAGAACGATGATACTAGGCTACACACCAGTCCAATCCGACGCTGCCCTACGAGCCCTTCGCTACGAAACCCCACACGACCCATTCAGACCACGGATGGTTCACCTCGAGGCTACAATTCCATTCCAATGCTCATTTTTCACTATTTGCTGTCTGCGCATGCTAGCCATATCCCCACAGTTGGACGCTGTTCCACGAAAGCTTCGATATGATACCCCACACGTCCCATTCGGACCAAGAATGGTCCCTCAATCACTCAAACGCACAACTACGCACCCCTAAAATGGCCGCTTTCGTTACTACTCGTACTGATGATGTCACCAATGACGCCACAGATGACATGGAAATCCCTCAAGTCGTGGTGTACACCACGCTTCAAGATGACACCCTACACTCCATCTTTGGATGAGATATAGGACCGCAATCTCTCAGATATACCCCTGCGCACCTCCAGAATTACCACTTTACTTACTACACCCCAAATGCGCATGCGCAGATTGGCCTGAATTCCAATAAAAAACACGCCTGTCTGACTATCCCACGTTAGCTTCGCTAGGATACCCCAACCTGTCCATTTGGACAAAACATGGGTTCCTTGATTGCCCAAACATGTCATTGACCATGCCCAAAATGACACCTTTTGTTACTACTGCTCAACTGCGCATGAGTAGCACGAAGCGACTTCCAACAAAAACCATACCATTCGTCGTCTACATGCAGAGAGTTACAAGATGACACCCCACACGGTCCATTTAGATCACGGATGGTCCATCTCTACCGCAAAACCTTCCTTCACACCCTCAAAATGCCTACTTTGGCTACTACTCCTACTGATGACGCCACCAATGACGTCACAGATCATGTGGAGATCCCTCAAGTCGTGGTCTACATACCGAGGGCTTCACGTTGACACCTCACACGACACATTCGGACCAAGAATGGTCCCTCAATCGCTCAATCACACCCTCACGCACCCCCAAAACGCCCGCTTTCGTTACTACTCCTACTGCTGTGTGTATGGTCCCTGTGTGACGTCATAACCATCAAATAGTGATAGTATCTTGTAAATATTCGATGCAGCAATCAATGCTGAATAATATGTGGCCAACATTATAAAGATTGGATAATAATTATGGAAGATAAGACTATTCTTGTAACCCTACCCCCTATTTTCACAAAAATTGTACTTATTAACGCAGGGATAATTTCAAAGTGATTAAAGACTTGCAATATGAGATATCGCAGGACATGGAATATAATGACAAATGTTTCCCCGATATATCATGGTATAATTTTCTGTTTTTCTCATTATTATTATGACTTCAAAAATTCATGAGTTCATTTTAACAAAAATCTATAACATTGCCTAGTGTCTAGCATGCATGATAGCAATCTTCTGATCTATAGTGAATACTCAAATAAATATTCTTTAACTTATGTGAATATAAATGTCTTCATATATTAGAACCTTCACGAATATTTTATGGATACTTTTCATTGACATTCATTGCCAGTGCGTAGCGTCCAAACAGGAAATAATACTCTCCGAAACACAATAGAGCACTGTCGTACGTACATTTGTCCAAATACTCTCACCAATAATCCTTCCCCGACAACATGAAAAATCCAAGATGGCTGCCTGATTCCCATATTACGGTTGACGAGCTGGGATACTATAACTTGGCACCAATAATCAATTCTTTCTCCCCAAAAATAGAAATCAAAGATGACAACCCGGAGAGATCATTGAGGAGAGGACAAAACACCGGGTTACTACATGTATTTTTTAACATCACTAATTAATCCTTTCGCTCCTATATGATAAATCCAAGATGGCTGTGCATTCACCAAAGTGGAGCAGAGTGTTACTATTACCTAGAACAATAATCCTATCTCAACATAAGAAATCAAAGATGACTGCCTGAGTAGTAGTAAGACGACATGTTGAACCCTAATAATGGCGGCCCCCATGTAAACATGTAATTGAGGCCAGGTACATGAAACAACTGTACTGGAGTTTTATATGGAGAGAATTAAAAAGTTGTTTCAAGCGAGATATATTATCGATATCACAGAGAAATGGTAGTCATATTGTAGAGTTCAGTTTGTTCTACACGCTGCAAAAAAGAAAACTGATGCAGAGTTAACTATTGATTATTGACAAGCTCCAAAGTAGACGACTAATCAAAACAGACAGACTTTAGTCACATATGCGCACTTTCGGCATTGTCATCTCTGTAATACACCTCCAGTGCTCATGCGCGTATCACCCGCAGCCTGACACTACCTCACGAGCGCTTCAATAGGACGCCCAACACAGCTCATGTTTGGTCCACTTCAACCCTAACACGTCCACCCTAACGATATTTTTCTACTACTACCCAACTGCGCATGCGCAGATTGATGCACTTCCAATAAAAACACACCAGACTGACTATCCCCCACGAGATCTTCAGTATGGCACCTGCCACAGTCCATTTGGATCAATGATCGCCCAAATAGACGCTAAAACGCCAACTTAAACATCCTTTTTTTCTACTGCTACCCGACTTCGCATGACCAGACTGACGGAAATTAAAAAAAAAAAAAACACCGCAAAAGTCGGATTCTACACGACGTGCGTTTCAATATAAGAACCCACTCGGCCCATTTGGTCCACTCATACTCCAAAATGCCCACCCCAGACCTGCCTGGCTAATGAGAAACTTAACTTTCAAGTAACCGCCGCGAGCCTCCTCTCATCGGCACTAGAGCATCAGTCGAGTCGAATACCACACTCTATAGTTTACTTCACAAGAATAATGTTCATGGTTCAGTCCGATTTTTCAGATTTTTGGCGACAGATCCAGTTTTTTTAGTCCAAGTTTTTAATGCATCCCATTCATGTGCAGATGGCGCGATGATCGCCATCATCCGGGTTATTTGGCTATTACTGACGCCATTGTGTTACACCGACGGCTAACCTATGAGGCCTATGTTCGGGAACGATGGACGGACGTCGTGACTGGTATCTTCGATGTTTACATGCTGCGAGAGATATTGTTCCATGATACCGGCACATGCTATTCACCACTATAATACCAACGGGGCCATTCAGCGCAGACATGTATATCGTATAACTGCCATTAGATTCACTGACCTACACACACTTTCACGACGACCTTCTTCCAAAACATATTGAGACTTGTTGACTCTCAAATTGATTGACTCAGTTAAATAGAAGAACCCCAAATACAGCGTCAAATTGATCTACAAGTCTCAATCAATACAACTTGAGTGATATTCGCTCAATATAAAGTCAAATTCAACTCGGAAATACAGAAATATGAATTCAAAAATTAATATTAAATATATGAATTGGTAAATATTTTCACATGTATGTACTAGATGGGGAACATAATGGTCCAGTATCATTGTTTGACACTTATAGATCAATTTGACGCTGAGTTACTTAACTGGATTAAGCCCGATTGAATTGACTAAAATTACCTACAAAATACATGTAAATATGAAATTATTTTTATTCATTGTTCTTCTTTCGTTACCTTCCTTTCGTGTCTAGATTGATAGATGGGTGAATTTCCATATAGTCCATGAGCCAGACCCCAAAATGTCATCAATTGGTACCACCTGGGGTGGCAAATTCTCATTATGTTTTTTTGAAAGTCCTATATCCTTAGACGAAAAAAAAATTTGAAAGCAATCCGGGACACACAGCTTAGTGGTAGTAATCACCTCTTAAAGACGAACACCCGTGTCCAATCTGAGGGACCAGATTTGGGGGTAGGGGAAATATAAAGTCGAATATCTTTGCAAGTAATGGTGATCTAGTGACATTCGGCCACTCGAAATGTTGGTAATCTGATCCTCTATATGTTGGTATATGCTAATCTTTCACTTATGTAGGTCACCAGAGGTCAAAAGGTCACGAAATCTGAACCCTGTCTAAAACGTGACCAACTGTAGGAAAACTCGCTGCAGATACCATACCAATGGGACTTTCTTAACCTAAATGGGTTCAAATGGAAGCCAAGAAGTACCCAAGTCTATAATAAGTCTAAACAAGTGGAGTTTATTATTATTTAGACTGTGGCACAGAACTGTTTTTGATGCATTTTCAAAAATGGTCTTTTTTTGCGCTAACACCAGGCAAAATTGTATGAAGTTAGACAGCTTGAAATTAGTTGCATATTTTGACAAATAACTACTCCAGATGCTGATGGTCAATGTCTTACGTCTATTCAGGGATTAGTTAAGCTACATTTCCAGGTAATTAGGTCACCAGAGGTCAAGGTCAAAGATTCTCAATTATTAATTTTCTACATTTTTACTTGGGACTTTCATATTACAAGATATTTACATTGCAACCAGTTTCAAGTATAGAGCATCAGAGACATTGCTGGTGCACCCTGTACCGTATAGCCCGTAGGGCAAAGGGTAAACCAGAGTGCGAGTGCACCAGGTATGGGTGTCCGCAGGGGTCAAAGGTCAATCATCCTCCGAATCCCCTTCATCGCTCGTTAAGACGCTGAGACGGGCGTTAAGGCGTACAGGCGTTGAGACGGGTGTTAAGTCGTAACGACGGGCTTTGACGGGCGTCACTGCATTTCGATGTATTGGTGGCAATTCCATGAAAATCAGAGCTTCTGAGCTAGTTCACCAGGGCGTTGAAGCGTTAAGCTAAGCATTGATGAGCGTTACCGTCTATAAGGGCAAGTTTATTCCCAAAACACGCACAGTCGACATTCAACCGTCAACATGGCTTATATACTTGCTCTAAGTGCGAACGCACGTTCACCAGACGTTAAGATATGATGCGACACGAGAAAAATATACATGGGATTGAAGACCCCGAGACACAAGAAGCCGATACAGAGACTGATGAGAGTCCATCGACTGATACCGAAACAGAGATTGCTGAGATTCTATCTAGTGATACGGAGAGCTTGACCTCAGATAGTCAGTCTACGTCCGAGGAAAGTGAGGCAGTACCTTCTGGGATCGTATTGTGAGAGCAGCTATCAATATTCACTTCGCAGCAATCGAGAACGCCGGACAGGATTAACTTACAACAGGCATACCCCCAAATGCGCCCCTTCATTAAGAGAACAGCCATGGTGATTTATGAAGAGTATACCTTACTACCGCTTGAAATGAAAGGCGACCCCACGCACAGGTCCATCATGAAGACCAAGCGTCACTTGAAAGAGGATATGGGGCTACCACCCACCAAGGCCCTGGAAAATGCGATCAGAATGCGCAAACAACTCTTTCAGGATATGCTGCCTCAGTGGTATCCTGAACTGCCCGATGATGCTTAGGTCACACCGAGCAAAGATGGAACTTTCTCAAAGGACGGCTTATGATTGGACAAGAGCAGCTGAGAATATGACAGATGCAGCGCCAAATGGCGGCCTCTGATCGGACAAGTCTTCTTGAATTGTAAACATGTCGAACGCGGCTGTTGTTGTTGTTGTTCTCTCATCTGTCAGCCTTGTTGTTGTTGTTCTCTCTCCCGTCTATAGCATGGCGGCGTCAAGGTGTTATGCTGGGGCATTAAGGCGTAATGAAGGGCGTTGACGGGCGTCACTGCTTTTCCAATGAATTAGTGACAATTCCATGAAAATCAGAGCTTTTGGGCTAATTCACCAGGGCGTTGAAGCATTGAGCTTGGCGTTGGCGAGTGTTGCTACAAGATGCCGCTTCAAACGACGCATTCGGACCCAGAATGATTCATTTCTACCCCAAACATCTTCCTTCAAACCCCCAAAATATCCACTTTGGCTACTACTCCTAAACTCACTCACTCACTCACCATCGTTAGTACGTCCATGCGTTAAGACGGGCGTTGGACATGCCTCATTCACTCACTCACTCACTCTGGGAGTTCATTTGGACCATTTTGGGCCCATCAGCCCATCGTCGGGCAGTTCAGGAAACCACTGAGGCAGCATGTCCTGAAAGAGTTGTTTGCGCATCCTGATCGCATTTTTTCAGGGTGGGTGGTAGCCCCACATCCTCTTCCAAGTGACGTTTGGTTTTCATGATGGACCTGTGCGTGGGGTCGCCTTTCATTTCAAGCGATAGTAAGGTATACTGTTCGTAGATCGCCATGGCTGTTTTCCTGATGCCGGGGCGCATTTGGCTGTTGTAAGTTATCCTTTCCGGCGTCCTCGATTGTTGCAGCGTGAGTATTGATAGCTGCTCTCACAATACGATCCCAGAAGGTAGGTTCTGCCTCACTTTCCTCGGACGTACGCTGACTATCTGAGGTCAAGCTCTCCGTATCACTAGATAAACTCTCAGCAATCTCTGTTTCGGTATCAGAGGATAGACTCTCAGCAGTCTCTGTATCGGTATCACATCATGATGTCTTGCCGGCATCATTGAAAATTGTTGACCGCTTCTCTCTTGCAGGAAACAAGCCTATGTTTTTGTATACTATGATTGTCTTTTTGAATTTGGTGCTAATACTGTTATATGGAAAATGGAATAGGTCTTTGGATTAAGGACGCGGATATTCTCTAATGGACGACGGCTGGATTATGAATGACGGACTAGACGCTTGTAATCTCATCACTCTCTGTATCGGGTTCTTGTGCCTCGGAGTCTTCAATCCCATGTATATTTCTCTCGTGTCGCATCATACCGTATCGTTCGCACTTAGAGCGAGTATAAGCCATGTTGACGCTTGAACGTCGACTGTGCGTGTTTTGGGAATATGCTTGGATTTATAGACAGCAACGCCCATCAATGCTTAGCTTAACGCTTCAACGCCCGTCGCTACGCCTTAACGCCCGTCTCAACGCCTCAACACCCTATCTTCACGCCTTATCGCTCGTCTCAGCACCTTAACGAGCGATAAAGGGGATTTTGAGGACGATTGACCTTTGACCCCTGCGGGCACCCATACCTGGTGCACTCGCAAAATATGCAACTAATTTCAGGCTGTCCAGTTTCATACAATTTTGCCTGTTTTTAGCGCAATAAAAAGACCATTTTTGAAAATGCGTCAAAAACAGTTCTGTGCCACAGTCTTAATAATAATAAACTCCACTTGTTTAGACTTATTATAGACTCGGGTACTTCTCGGCTTCCATTTCAATCCATTTAGGTTAAGAAAGTCCCATTGGTATGGTATCTGCAGCGAGTTTTCCTACAGGTGGTCACGTTTTAGACAGGGGTCAGATTTCGTGACCTTTTGACCTCTGGTGACCTACATAATTGGCATATTAGCATATAACAGATACCAACATATAGAGGATCAGATTACCAAAATTTCGAGTGGCCAGATGTCACTATATCACCATCACTTGCAAAGTTATTCAACTTTATATTTCCCCTAACCCAAAATCTGGTCTCTCAGATTGGACTCCGGTGTCCATCTTTAAGAGGTGATTACTACCTTTAAGCTGTGAGTCCCGGATTGCTTTCAAAGTTTTTTTTTGCATCTATGGATATAGGACTTCCAACAAACATAACGAGAATTTGCCACCGCAGGGGATTTGGGAATACGCTTGCATTTATAGACAGTAACGCCCATCAACGCTTTGCTTAACGCTTCAACGCCCTGGTGAACTAGCTCAGAAGGTCTGATTTTCAAGGAATTGCCACCAATACATCGAAATGCAGTGACGCCGTCAACGCCCGTCGTACGCCTTAACACCCGTCTCAACGCCTTAACGCCCTATCTTTACGCCATAACGCCCATCTCAGTGCCTTAACGAGCGATAAAGGGGATTTCGAGGACGATTGACCTTTGACCCCTGCGAACACCCATACCTGGCACACTCGCATCCTGGTGTACCCTATGCCCTACGGGCTATAGGGTACAGCGTGCACCAGCGATGGCTCTGATGCTCAAAACTTGAAACTTGTTGCAATATAAATACATTGTAATATGAAAGTCCCAAGTAAAAATGTAGAAAATTAATAATTGACAATCTTTGCCCTTGACCTCTGGTGACCTAATTACCTCGAAATGTAGCTTAACTAATCACTGAATAGACCTAAGACATGGCCATTAGCATTTGGAGTAGTTATTTCTCAAAATATGCAACTAATTTCAAGCTGTCTAACTTCATACAGTTTTGCCTGTTTTTAGCGCAGTAAAAAGACCATTTTTGAAAATACGTCAAAAACAGTTCTGTGCCACCGTCTAAATAACAAGTGAGAAATGACTACATTGCAGTCAAAACCTGCGGCAGTGGCAATAATACAGTGAAAGACATATCAGCGGAGGTAGTGGTAATTGTAGAAAAAAAGCGCCATCTGCAAGTGTTTTCATGCCAAGGGAAGTAATTTTCAACTTCTAACCCAGAATTGCAGGAATTGACTAATAGAGTTGACACAATATATATATATTCGCTTTCCTCGTTCAAAATCTGACGATGTTGACTGGTCCGTGCCGTCTATACTGAATTGACAGACGAAGTCACAATAATCGCTTTGGCAATGTCTTGGTACAAGTATCGTGAATTCCAAGTTTCAAAACATTCCGTTCAGCCGTTGATTTTTGCAAATCAAAAAGGCTTTCAAATATTTGGAAATCCAAACAAATTTCAAGGATTTAGTCATAGCGCGAACATCTACGCTCTTCAGTCTCCCTTCTCGCTTACTTTGCCGAGCAAAATGGAAAATTTATATTTCCGTCAAAGTTAATTTTCAATGAATTTATTATCAGGTCTATCACTTTGATCTGTGAAACTATGGAATGGGGTTGAAGGCTTTATCGAACTGTTCAAGAGGCATAATGACATTTTTCACGATTCAAATTGAGGCCTGTGACAGTCTTGATATTCGATTAGAATAATAAATTAAGTTTCTGCATTTATGTGCGTTATCATCTGCAAACTAAATACGGTACCTTGACACTCTTTTCCATGCAGCAAGCCAATATCAATACATGGTTTGCTCCTTCTATACAAATGATTACCTATTTCATCCTTAGGAGATATCACCTCATCCGACATGTTTGGTCAAGCCTTTTCGAAGGTTGATAATTTTATTAATTTTTTTTTTTAAGTCAAATTCTGCAAATAAGAAACATTTCTTGTCAGTATCTATGGATATCGCCCTATAATCAATTCGCGAATATGTTTGTCATTAAGTCATTCGGGAGGTGATTTAAGTGCGAAATTTCAGGGTTAGTTCACTAAACAAGGTCTGTGTGTATAAGAGAATCATGTCGAATTCTCGTTATTATCTTTTGGTACATCAAATTATTGCATTCGCGAAAATGACTTCCAAGTCAATATGAAAGGTATCAAAATAAATTTAAAAAACTCTCAAGGAAATCAAGGTCCTAGCTTTTGACGAGATCAAATAGATCGCTTTTATGGTCAGTATCTGCTAATATTTCATTTCATTCGTAAAACTGATTGACAAAGTAACGTAAATTGTGAAGTGTAGAACCAGTAAGTTCTAGCAGAAATGGGCTCTGACTTGAGAGAATGATGTCAAATGCAACATGTTTCTGCCCGTTGTCTGCTGATACACATAAGTATTGATTTTACGGAAGTGATTAATGCAATTCTAAAGGGATTATGGGTGCGGAAGAGGACGAGAACATCAATACCAGCGAAGCAAGGCCCTGGCTTGCGAGAATGAGGATAGAGGGACTGTGTTCCGAAAGAGGATCATTCGAAATAGCTATGTGCCAAATTTCATGCTTGTAACCGAAAGTACACAATATAACTATGATGTACTGTTCGCGCATAGGGTTGTCGGACTCATTAAGTACTACATAGTCATTTATGTATTATAAAACCGTTTGCGCATAAAGTCAGTTTTGAGTATTATCAATGAGTCGGTATAGCTAAGACATTGACAACGAGGTCAAATAGATCGCTTTTATGGTCAGTATCTGCTAATATATGACGTAATTTCATTCGTAAAACTGATTGACAAAGTAACGTAAATTGTGAAGTGTAGAACCAGTAAGTTCTAGCAGAAATGGGCTCTGACTTGAGAGAATGATGTCAAATGCAACATGTTTCTGCCCGTTGTCTGCTGATACACATAAGTATTGATTTTACGGAAGTGATTAATGCAATTCTAAAGGGATTATGAGTGCGGAAGAGGACGAGAACATCAATACCAGCGAAGCAAGGCCCTGGCTTGCGAGAATGAGGATAGAGGGACTGGTTTCGAAAGAGGATCATTCGAAATAGCTATGTGCCAAATTTCATGCTTGTAACCGAAAGTACACAATATAACTATGATGTACTGTTCGCGCATAGGGTTGTCGGACTCATTAAATAGTACATAGTCATTTATGTATTATAAAACCGTTTGCGCATAAAGTCAGTTTTGAGTATTATCAATGAGTCGGTATAGCTAAGACATTAAGTGCAAGTCCAGGGATTGGAGGGTCATTGTTTCGATTCCCACAGAGGGTTAAGTTATTCTTCCTTTCAAAACATATTTCCATATATGCGAATTGCTTGGGGATAAAGTTAAACATCTTTATTCGGTGAAAGTTGCTGAGTTGTTCCGCTTACTTCTGAAACGTAATTGTTGCGTTTGTTTTTATGATGCATGATCTATAATTTGATACCAAGTATTATTCAATGTTAATCATAATGATAATGCGTTACTTGTTATGCTTCTTCGCCAATTTGTGTTTTATCTAGATTGGGTAGATAAAATGATTACTAGAAGTAGTGAACTTATTTTTCTACTTTCTAAGACAGTCGCCTGGGACTGTATGCAAATTAGCTGAACCACCGACAAGGTTGCGGCTCATCTTCTTTGGTATATAAGAAATCCAAGGATCTTAAATTGTGTATACATCTGCATACTGTTCAATGAAAATGGTAATATCTGAAGACAGTGACTGATGTGACGACCGACAGCTTTAAAGCGACTGACGTAAGAGAATTGAAGTCTGAACGGAAATCAACGAAGCAATAATTCATTCCACCGAATATAGTTGCAAATGAATTCAAACGCGCTTGAAGACAGTGGTTTCATGTGAGATCGGAGGTTGAAAAGAAAAGTGTGGCAGAGATCACACTCTCTTAGCGCATGCGCATTTCAAAAAGTCACAAGAACAAGAACAACAACAAGAACAACAACGCGAGCCTCCCGTAGACCTGCGTGCCGCAGGTAATAATAAACTGCACTTGTTTCGACTTATTATAGACTTGGGTACTTCTTGGCTTCCATTTGAACCCATTTACGTTGAGAAAATCCCATTGGTATGGTATCTGCAGCGTGTTTTCCTACAGGTGGTCACATTTTAGTCAGGATTCAGATTTCGTGACCTTTTGACCTTTTGTGACCTACATAGTTGTCAAATTAGCATATAACAGATATCACCATATAGAGGATCAAATTGCCAACATTTCGAGTGGCCAAATGTCACTATATCACCATCACTTGCAAAGTTATTTAACTTTATATTTCCCCTACCCCCAAATCTGGTCCCTCAGACTGGACTCGGGTGTCCATCGTTAAGAGGTGATTACTACCATTAAGCTGTGAGCCCTGGATTGCTTTCAAAGTTTTTTTGCATCTATGGATATAGGGCTTCCAAAAAAACATAATGAGAATTTGCCACCCCAGGTGGTACCGATATCTGGTCTAGCTCATGGACTAATAGCCTTACTTCAAACTATTGGAAAGAAATCCCCCTCCCCCCCCAAAAAAAACTGAAAAGAGCTGGGGAAATTTGATTGATAAGATTTTCGAGTAAAGTTCCCCTGAAGAAGGCAACAATATGACGGCTTTTTGAAAATAGTATTGACTGATTGTCTCTTTCAAATGTCTTCCTCACTGGAATTATCGTGTATTTACGGATATGAAAGATAGCTGCTGTCTGTAGAAACAACTAATAACCTGGAAAAAAGCCCAGCAGGAATATCTTCATTGTGCGATGAAAATTAGATAAGCTAGTTTGACATTTTGTAGGACTATAATAATACAGCATACATTAAACCACGTTACTCATATAGTTATACCGAGTATTTGAACTATTGCAATGGACATATAGACCATTCAATAAATGACGAACACGAGATTGTTGATGTATCTGTTTTGCTTCAACATGCCAGTAATATACTATTCTGAGCATCCACTCATAGTCTTATCACCAACAGACCGGTGAAATGTCATGTGGTCAAAACAAGTGCGGTAGGCTTCCGTAGCAGGCATCCCCGACCTCTCATTCAGTTGTTATGTTTATATGGTCGAGTGACATTTGCGCATCTCGCTGACTGCTGCACGCTGTCGATGAAACTGTTAACTCTGGTACTTTCAGCAGAGAACGCCAAATGAATTTGTACGAGAGAGAATGAGTTTGGGCATACATGTGTATTGTAGATCTGCGTATTCCAGTCTATGCAGCATACCGGATTCGTAGTATAACACTCAAGTAGTGAAAGTAGTTAGACGACTAAAGCACGGAGTGTCTTTAGCTGTATAGATATGTACAGTATGGGCACTTTTCCGTGAACTTTGTGAATGATTTTAAAAGACACAAACTACTTTATGTAAAATAATATTGGACCAACTATATGTATGTTGAGAAATTCGATTTGTTTCATTCTTTCGAATTCCATAAGTTGAGGCGATAGTATTAGTACGGCGGATCACTGGTTGGATTTCACCTCAGACAAATGATCCGACTAGATTAAACTTAGGCTATACATTTCTGCCAAGCAGTACCGAACTGAATAAAATCCCGGTTTTTCCAGCATACTCCAATGGGAACTAAGTTCTCTCCATCGTCCATTTCAACTAAGTAAATACATCCTTACGCAATTTTGGGCAACAAGCTAGGACATAGGCGGGTGAAAACTTAGCTATGGCAGACTATATCTTGTCCATACCCGGGCGCCGACAGTCGATGACTACACACCACAGTTGATAAGCCACTTTCTCCAACAGTGGTAAGTCTCGGCCTCATCTTTTCCTCATCTCTGTTACTCATACTGCTACTGTGCCCATGCAACAGGCTGGCCTTTAGCGAAATATCAGGTTTCATCCCTCGCCTATTTTTGGCCGGGCATATCGCCTCGAGAGTTTGGCTGCGAGCAGACGACTCGAGTCGGTATTTACAAATTTGGGAGCGAAGTCAATCAAACTCACGCGGTCACGTGACTTAGCTTGGCGATTTCCTGGGTCGAATCTGATGGAATGCGAAACGCTGGAAAGTAACAGAAAACAATCTTTAAAAATGGCGTCATTTTAAGAGGTGAGAAGGAATTATTTACCTATATCGTGATTTTAATTTGATGAAATCTTGATATGTTGTCTGTTGTGTTTGAATTGAAAATGAACCAGTGTGGCCGAACGACAAATCTTGCACCTGTGTACTTGTGTATTCAATTCCAGTAAATAAACGTTAAGATACTGACATCAGCCCTACCGGTACTTTTCGAATAATGTTCTGGTCTTATATCAATTAAAATATTTCTTTTTCCTTTAGTTTTACAAATTCTCGGAGAGAGTAATACAATTGCGATGAGGATGGGTCAGTTTGATCAAAAGTTAACTCTAGTAACATTTGTACGAGGGTAACATAGGATAGTCTCTCGGAGTGAATTGATACCTGTTTTCACGCAGAAAAATTTCGTCTAGTTTTCATAACTTACTCAATGCGGTATACGCCATGTACTTGGCTCATGTCGATAGAAAACCAATTTAATGCTGCACCTTAGAGTGCAGACCTTTTGTGGCACAGGCCACATTGTGGTGTCCTGAATAAAAACAAGTCCGAAAGGGACACACCGAACTGGATTCAAGTGAAGCGTAAAGGGGGTCAGCTCTGAGCGTTTACCTTGAATTATTTACTGGGCCAAGTTTTTTTTTGTTAGAGTGGCAATCCTGCTTTAGCGTGGGCCTACGCATAGGGAATGACAGGTTTCAGGCGTACGTAGCCTGTAGGCAGGCAGGGTATGTGCTAGAACGCTGAGAGGTGCTGCGATACAATATTCAGCCGACATGAGGTTATAGAGTTTCCCCTTAACGTTAAAGGTAGTCTTTTCTTAACACAGCGGAGCCCGACATGCCGAGGTATAGTTGAAATTCTCGGCCGTGCAAGGGGCTGGAGAAATAAATAGGTGTTTTAAGTTTTAACGTTAGGAATTTCCTATCTGAACAGATCAAAAAGTTATCTGTTTAACTCGACTTTATCAACTCTATTCCAGCTGCAGCGAATCTGTACTCTACGCTACTGAAACTGGACCTACAACTTGCACAAGCCTACACACACAGGGAACCGGCATATTTTACGTTGGAACAAGTTTGGCCGCAAATATCTGCCGATACAAGTTTAGCCGGTTTGTGAATGTGTTTAACTTGCGTTCTTTAGAGGATGGTCTAGCCCGGTGTGTGCTCCCTTATGTCGGTATAAAAATCTTGAGAGGAGACGGACAAAACAAATATGGCGTCGTGTATTAGGGTAAGATTTAAACATGAATTCGGCGGAATATATAGGACTTTACTTCTTCTGTTTCTATATATCGGGGTCTTGGAGGGTTTACACTTCCAAGGCAGCCCGTCTCAGTATGCGATATATCCCAAATGGAACGCCTGTGTGAACGCTTCTTTAAGTTTTGAGTTTAAAAGTACTGGTCGTAGGACTGGTCTACTAGTGTACGCAGATGACGGGGGTAAATATGATTTTATTCAATTGTCTCTTAATAACGGTAGGGTTAATTTAACCCTAAATATTGTCGATGGCAGAGATGGGAGTGTCGAAATTGTCGTCGGAGAGAATCTTAACGACAACCGCTGGCATAAAGTCGACATACAGCGAAAACGTATGGAAACTACTCTCGCTGTAGACGGGGTTTCCGAAAGCAAAGTGGCTATTGGTTCGGACTTCCATTTTGGGAGACTGGAATCGAACAGCCCGCTCTACCTGGGAGGGCTGCCCTTAAAATTCATCCAAGTGTCGGAGTTGAAACGATTGTCTTTACCCTCGGCTGCCTTCTTGGAGGGTCGATTCCGTGGTGAGATTAGGAATGTGTTGTACGGAAACTGCACCTGTCAGTTGGGACGAGCGGAGGTAGAGGAGTCAGTTGGGGTGAATCGGGAACCCGCGGAGGCCTGCGAACGGAACAACCCATGTACAGACGGCTGCCTCTGCATCAGTACGGATGAAGGACCCGGGTGTGATTGTTCCCCTCTGCGCTGTGATCCAGGTATGTGTTTTACATTCGAACAAGTTGAATCTACATCGGTCTCGTGTTTTGTTGATTTATATTGATTATCTCCCCTGATTCATCATTGTACCTCAGTCAATGACCTACCTGCATACACCACCTCCCATCACGGATGTTCCTCGCGTACCCTATTTGCTTTTATTCTCAGTTCGTCCTTACGCACACTCATCCCTGCTTCATATACCCGCATCCTACCTCCATGTAGCCTCACAATACATGTGTACCCTAAAATCTCTCCCCACTCATAAAAATCGTATTCATCATCCCCACCCTAATGCATTCTCAACTCATCCTCGCAGTACCCTCACACATCCTTTAACAGACTCACTCTATATTCGTGTAAACCATTAAACCATCATCCAATTCACACTCACTCTATTTAGCCTCACCCCATTCTTACGCATCTCCAGTCCATCCTGCGGTATTCCAAATATACCACGCCTAATCACCTCCCCAACCTTATGAATCCTTACCCCAGCCTCCCATGTACATGTATCAGCAGCCTCGCTCTACCCAATGAACCATTAACCCATCCTCTCATTTACCCTTATCCCCTCTTATTCACCATAGCCCTTAACTCACAGCCCATCCTCTTATGTAAAGAGCAAACCCAATCGCCTCTCTCACCAGCCGTACGTGTGCTCTCGTCCCATTATGCTTCATCAAGCCAACCTCGCATGTAAACTCCACCACCAACCCACCCGAATTTACCCTCACTTCACCGAAAGAACCTTCTATCAACCTGAACGCCCATAATCTCATGTACCCTCATTGCCACGCTGCTATGCACCCTCTTCCCATCATCTCATGCACCTCATACACCCCTATGCTTTCTCAATCCGTCCTATCGTGTATCTCAGTCTCGCCTATGTGCCCGCATCCAGCTCCTATTCTCCCTCAGCCCATCGTCTGACATTCACTCCACCCATGTGAGCTCTCAATCCACTTCTCCGTGTATCGCCACCTGTCCACATGACGTCAGTCTTATTTCATCCTATGAACAATCAATCCCTCCTCCCGTTCACCCTCATCCTTTCCATGTTCACCCTAGGTCCATCCGCCCATGCACCCTCCTACCTGAAAACTTAACTCACCCTTCTATGTCCCCCGGGCCCCCATTCCACCTCTTGTCACCCTCAGACCATCATCTCATTTTCCCTCACCTATATTTACCATCACGCCATACATTCATGCCACCCATATTCACTCTCAAGTCATCTCTCATGTACCCTAATATCACCCATATGAACCCTCAGTCCATCTTCACATGCATGCCTCACTAACTTGGACATTTAACTCATCCTCCCCCCTTGTACTGATTCTGCCTCTGTACAACCTCAATCCATCCTCCCATGCATCATCGTGTCATCCCTATTCACTCTTAAGCTATCCTGTCATGTATCCTCATACCACACCTATGCGCATTCAATTCACCCTTAAGCACCCTCAGTCCACACTTATGCATTGCCAATCCATTCTCCCCTGCATCTTCACCCTACACCATTCAGCCTCCCCCACCCTAGGGATCACCGACCTATCCTCCCAAGGAGCCTCCTCTCATACATATTCACCCTACCCCCACGAACCCACAGCCCATCCTCTTATTCAAAAAGCAACCAAATGCGCTCTCTCCCACCAGCTTTACATGTCCCGTCGTCCTAGCCATATCCATCCTCTTATGTATACTCATCCCATCCGAATTTACCCTCAACTTTGAGATTCTGAAATGTAGTCTCTGTCCCCTGAACACTTAGCTCAAACCATCAAGTTATTCTCCCATGTACCCTCATGCCACCCATATTCACCCTCAAGTCATCATCTCATATACCCTCATGTCGTCCCAGTTCACTCTCAAGCTGGCATCTCATGTATCTACTAAGCATCCTCACTCCACCCCAAAGAACAACTAATCCATCCTCACATGCATCCTCAGCCCACCTGGTCCTGTAGCTCGGCATCAAATATTTCCTCATTCCGCCCTATGTACCTTCAATGATCCTCGCATGTACCCGCATGTCATGCATATTTACCTTCAAGCCATTCCATCATATATACTCACACCCGGCCTATAAACCCTTAAGCATCTTACCATTTACCCCCATTTTGCCGTTTTCCACTCTCGCTCGCCCATGTGAACCCCAACCATGCATCTTCACGTGTACCCTCTTCCCAACCGTATGCACTCTCACCCACCTCTTTACACACCACTATATCTTTCTATGTACACTCTTTCATCCACAGGGACTCGTGGTTGGTCGGTTATTAATTTTGATATTAATATTTATATATACTCTCCTCCTACTCTATAGAGTAGGAGGAGAGTATATCTAAATATTAATATCATAATTAATAACCGACCAACTACGAGTCCCTGTGCTTCCATCCTTACATTCACCCTCATATCGCCTCAACGCAATCTCGACCCATTCTCTCGTGAACCGTCATTCCAACCGTATGCATGCACGCCCTGTCCATGTTCACCCTTGACCGACCATTGCATGTACCCCCGTGCCGAACAACATGCAACCTAATTCAACTCCTTACACCTCACCCAATCATCCCATATATACCCATACAACGGTCTGTACCCTCATCTATCACTGTTGACCTCAATTCACCCCTTGCACCTTGTA
Source organism: Hanleya hanleyi (assembly GCA_036873755.1). Lineage (NCBI taxonomy): Eukaryota > Metazoa > Mollusca > Polyplacophora > Lepidopleurida > Hanleyidae > Hanleya > Hanleya hanleyi. Next base: position 141,231 of record JAVTVY010044378.1, on the reverse strand, counting down.
ACCATGCCTGGTTGATCTTTAATTGGGGGTACATGTATTCAGAGATTCAGCTGAACGGAAGGTTGTCTTTCTGTCTCACTCATCAACCCCGATCAACTGTTTATATTACAAATAGTTGTTGGCTTATTTGTTTTATAAATATTGATGAATGGAGACTAAATAGCCAGTCTATCACGATTCTTAGTCTCTTTTTTTCTTTCTATACATAGATTACTGGGACGCAATTAGATCATGCAAATAATTAATAATTAGCTCATTGGCAATTTTTGTGGAACAAAATGTCAGGGTGATATTCCTATTTTGAATACGGTTATATTTCTGATTCCCTAGCATGGTACTTTCTTCCAATCTTAATAAATTAATATCCTATCAATGCTCCCCAATCGTACATGTCGCTATATAGGATCGTACGTATTTCAATTGAATTTGGTGTTCTGAGCGCCCATAGCATGGATATTTAATAGCATGATGATATCATGGTCGCGTCTGGACTCATCCATTTGCAGTCGGGGAGGGGAGATAGGTTCACTGTTCCATTTACCCCAATGTTTACATCAAAGATCAGCCCATATATCTACCCCGTATTATGGTGCCACAATGTCGGGACCGCGGTAACATGAAAAGACACACCTCCAGCGAGCCGGCTAATTCGGCTGAGCCAACCAAAAAATCTTTGTCATCAATGCTCCCTTCAAAGCACTATGAAGCGTTCTCGGATATAATAATAGGCCAGTAAAGAGGTGGGCGGTAGGCAGAAGTGTCGAAGTCTCTATAACCCTGCTTATATAACATGATCAACGGTGAATGAGATCAAGTCAGCATATTCTGCTGGGTGACAAAGTATATGTTCCCGTCGTCAAATTAGTAAATTTGTGCAGCCTTTTACCTTACTGGGTAGATTCAAAATCCAACGCAATCAACTGTTCATCTAGGAACAGTCGTGGGCTTTCGTTTATTTTGATTGGTCAGTCGTGACATGCCTCTGACAATGAGGTCATACACTTATCAGCTGGCTGTGGCGTGTCACGACTGACCAATCAGAATTAAGAACGAAGCCCGCCATAATCGAACTGTTCCTGGATGGACGGACTCTTGCGTTGGATTTTGAATCGCCCGGTAAAGGTAAAACATTGCTAATTTGACGACGGGAACATATAAAGTGATACTTGTAGAATATGCTGATGTGTTTTGTTTGGCGGTAAACCGTTTATTTCTCGATTCACCCAAAAGTACGTTTCAGACCTTTAGATGTATTTTATATAAAGCATGGGGTTATATATAGAGACCCCATATTTCGACACTTCATCCTAATATCACCGCCCACACCCCTCCAAAACTCTTGTTTGCGGGCCTGTGGTTAACACGCGAGTTACTGCAAGCCTCTTAGATCCTACAAGCGACATATCCAAATAGGGAGCAGATAGGGTTTAATTTTAATTAGATTGACTTTCTTCATGCCTGTAAGATCTCGTGTACATGTATCGGTAAACTCCGCTGACAGTCGTTTTGACATATCGCGTCACATGGTTTGTGCACGGGTGCCTGCTGACACGATAACGGCTTCATGTGCAATGTTTTTAGACCCCAAACCCAAATATTGCAGAAAATAAGCGAAAACCTGTACGAATTGGCCAGTAAAACTTTGCCATTTTTATAGAAGATGGTTTTATCTGACAGGCGTTTGTATTTTTGTCAAGTGATCAGCTTGGTGCTCATATGAACAGTCACAATCAAAGCGTGACTGAGATACACCATTCTCTAGATAACGACTTTAGAACGATTATTATGGATTAAGAATACTGATCAGCGATACGGATTTTATATTTTGGAACATCATGATGTCTTGTCGGCATCATTGAAAACTGTTGACCGCTTCTCTCTTGCAGGAAACTAGCCTATGTTTATGTATACTATGATTGTCTTTTTTTGAATTTGGTGCTAATACTGTTATATGGATATGGAATAGGTCTTTGGATTATGGACGCGGATATTCTTTAATGGACGACGGCTGAATTATGAATGACGGACTAGACGCTTGTATTAGATGCGTCAGTGGAAGCCACACAGTCTTTTGCGACAATTCTGGTAAACTTGTGGAGCTCATTCTGGCACATCTGAAGGCTATTCCTCCCTGTGACTATGTCAGTCAAGTTGCAACTCATCAGATATTATTCTGAGGATCAAATCCTGGGACGGAATATCCGGAAGATATCTGCCAGATATGCTGTCCCAGGATAATCAGATATTAACCGTCGTCTGGATGAAGGTTTAGATGAAGCGCGAACTATCGCTAAATGAGATATACAGACAGGCTACCGAATATGTGTGTCAATGAATGGCGTACAAATTATATATCGTTTATGAATTATTTATAAATTATATATAGCTTAAATTGTATCTATATTCAGGAAAAAAGGTGTTACATGTCCACTATCGCCCGTGGCAATTCATTGTACACAAGACCGGTTATATCGTCTATATGACTACTACATGAGCAGTGTGACTAACGTCACAGGACCTACGAAGTACAGTAGGCATTAGGGCTCGAACGCGAACTGAACTCTTGGAAATCCCCACCCCAAGTTGAAATCCTGCCTATATTAAGATGGGCACCGCCCAAGTCATCAAAAATCACCAGAAATTTTCATCAAAAGTAGGTGAGCTCAGAACTAATGACTGAACTGAAGAAATGGTGCAATGTTGTATAGGCTGGATATAAAAAACGTGCAGTATAACATGCCTTCAATCTCAACGAAATTCCAAGACCAGCAAATGAGTGAAAACGGATAGGCCTACTATCGGAATGTGTGTGGTATCGGAATGTGTGTCAACATTACACTGAAAGTTAGGCTAAAAATAACAACCTCCATTCTCCGATCAAATGATTTGCTTCCTTCATGCATCGTGGCATTTACAGCTCGCCTGACGCGAGATTCTGGTATTTCGGTAGCCTTCCGCAATACCACCGGCTAACAGCGACCAGCATGATCACGAGGGTTCCCGAATATTTCCAACAATTTACGGCAGATGTTCGGGAAGCATAGAGTGGACTATGAGGGAAAACATGGCGGAGCTACCTTGAAACGTATAATGCCGACATATTTTGGCAAGTACCATTAAAGTTACTGATATTTTCGAGAGCTGGGCGCATCGTATTTTTTTTTGCTTAGTGCTGGGCGGCCGAAGTCAGTCCCAGGCGCTTAAAAGTCACAGAGAAGAATACAGCCAAGGGTTCCCAATGGGCATGACAGTGCACTCGCTGAGCTAACAATAAATAATGAAAAAAAAATAATTATAAATCAAATTTTCATCAGAATTCGATCAGCTCAGAACTTGCTGGTAACAATGGCCTAATGCACGTTCATGCCAAAAATCAAGGTTCTAATGTTAATGGTTCTCCTTATTTTGCCGACGAAAGGATTCGTATGGACTCACTGACTCATTACCGGACAATTTGCGATCTGTAGCCTACTTCGTAGGAAATAAAGAAAATATCATTATGTCTTAGTGACAGAATATACCGTTGTCCCGTATGTACTAATGCAATGATATACGCGAATTTGTGATTTTAAATTGGCCGGGCGTCCGATGAAACTAATCGCTGAGTATATTAGGCTTCATTCTATACACAAAGCATAACGAATGTTTCGTGGTTGTCGATTTTATATCATTTAGAGTGCTCTCTGGGGTAAATATCACAAAATTAAAGAAACACACAATCGAGGTATTGTGACCTTTTATTGTCGAACGGTATGGGCATTTAATATGAAGACTCTAAATTTACGAAAACGTAGGTTTTTTCTGAAATGACCTGCACAAAGTATTCGGAAGTGGTCAGTTTTTCACGATTGCGATATTCACTCCCGGTCAGGAATATTTAGGGAACTTACCGTAAGTGAGTCGGTGAGGGAATGGTATTTCATTTATATACGGAATTGCGCGCTGTACTGAGGTCATTGAGTGGTTTGCAATTGAACCCTCACAGTACCAATTTCGCGTCTGTATTTTCCTACGAAGTAGGCTACAGATCGCAAATTGTCCGGTAATGAGTGAGTGAGTCAGTCCATCCGAATCCTTTCGTCGGCAAAATAAGGAGAACCGTTGACATTAGAACCTTGATTTTTGGCATGAACGTGCATTAGGGCATTGTTACCAGTAAGTTCTGATCTGAAATAATTCTGATTAAAATTAGATTTATAATTAACACTTCAGTATATTGCTACATGAGCAGTGTGACTAACGTCACAGGACCTACGAAGTACAGTAGGCATTAGGACTCGAACACGAACTGAACTCTTGGAAATCCCCACCCCCAGTTGAAATCCTGCTCATATTAAGATGGGCACCGCTCAAGTCAGAATCGCCAGTGCTTTTCATCAAAAATCACCAGAAATTTTCATCAAAAATAGGTCAGCTCAAAACTTGTTGGTAACAGTCTCTTAATGCGCCTTCATTCCAAAATAACTAACGATCGCCGATTTAATTTTACAATTTCTTAATTAAAGGAAACAGATTGAATAATATAGGTTTAGTAGATTTCAAGCTTTACGTGTGAAAATACATTTACATCTCTTTAATGGTTTTCAGTGCCCTTGTCCAGGATCAAAACAACTTTTTGAATCACATTATTTTCTCAACAATACAACACATTTTTATATATAGTACTATAGTAGAAAGGTAGCATTTATGTAGTTTACGGTAATTCAACTCAAGACCCTACACCTTCTATGCACAAGATAATAATGATTCTATGTGATTCTCCTGCATGAGCATAGCCGGTAAAGACGAATAAATAGCGTCTCTACATCTTCTGTAATAGGGCCATGTGGCATAGTGGACTATTTCAATGACAGGGTATTTTTAGACGGACAGTAACTGATACTCATTGGCGATAAAACGTTGGAGCAAAACAGACCACAGTTTTCTTGGCAATGATGAAATGATTGGATGTGAAAGAGGATACATGTTACAGGCTAAACCTTACATATATATATAGCAATATATTGAAGTGTTAATTATAAATCTAATTTTAATCAGAATTATTTCAGATCAGAACTTGATGGTAACAATGCCCTAATGCACGCTCATGCCAAAAATCAAGGTTCTAATGTCAACGGTTCTCCTTATTTTGCCGACGAAAGGATTCGGATGGACTGACTGACTGACTCACTCATTACCGGACAATTTGCGATCTGTAGCCTACTTCGTAGGAATATTGTTATAGATATACATGTATGTAAGCTGTAGCCTAACGTGTATCCTATTTCACATCCAAACATGTCATCATTGCCAAGAAAACTGTGGTCCGTTTTGCTCCAGCGTTTTATCGCATTTAATGAGTAGGCCTATCAGTTACTCTCCGGCTAAAAATACCCTACTGCATATACCCTCAAAAATTCAGCGCTGTTTGCACAACGAAGCTGAGGTGGTTTAACGTTATCATAAAGAAAATCAACGATCAACTGCCATAGAATATAATGTGAAACAAGGAAACCGGAATAGTACATTCATCAGATTACCGATACCCAAAATGTGTTGTCTCATATATCTAAATAACAACGTGATGTAGAGACGCTATTTATTCGTCTTTGTACCGGTTATGCTCAGGAAAATCACATAGAATCATTATTATCTTGTGCATAAAAGGTGTTGGTCTCGAGTTGAATTACCGTAAACTACATAAATGCTACCTTTCTATACTATAGTACTATATATAAAAAATTGGTGTATTGTTGGGAAAATAATGTGATTTAAAAAGTTGTTTTGATCCTGGACAAGGGCACTAAAAACCACTAAAGAGATGTAGATGTATTTTCACACGTAAAGCTTGAAATCTAGTGAACTTATATTATTCAATCTGTTTCCTTAAAAAAAAAATGTAAAACTAAATCGGTGATCGTTATTTATTTTGGAACGAAGGCGCATTAGGAGACTGTTACCAACAAATTCTGAGCTGACCTATTTTTGATGGAAATTTCTGGTGATTTATGATGAAAATCAGTGCCCATCTTAATATAGGCAGGATTTCAACTGGGGGTGGGGATTTCCAAGAGTTCAGTTCGTGTTCGAGTCCTAATGCCTACTGTACTTCGTAGGTCCTGTGACGTTAGTCACACTGCTCATGTTTATAAATTAGCAAAACAAATTATATCCAATTATTTTTAGGATGACACTTTCTCGGTAAAGCACAAATACTATTGCTGGATGGGTCGGCCCCGTGCGAGACTCGAACCCGCGTCCTCAGAGTTTGGCACCAAATAGCCAGCAGTAAATGCAAGCGGCCTAGATCACTCGCGGCCACCTCAGCTTCCACTAAAGAGGAAGTTCGGAGATCGGAGTCTAGATTACGTACATTTACTACCCCTCTGATAGACATATAATGGCACAGCTCCTAAAGCCGATATTTTCCTACGAAGTAGGCTACAGATCGCAAATTGTCCGGTAATGAGTCAGTGAGTCCATACGAATCCTTTCGTCGGCAAAATAAGGAGAACCATTGACATTAGAACCTTTATTTTTGGCATGAACGTGCATTAGGGCATTGTTACCAGCAAATTCTGATCTGAAATAATTCTGATTAAAATTAGATTTGTAATTAACACTTCAGTATATTGTTATAGATATATGTAAACTGTAGCCTTTAACGTGTATCATATTTCACATCCAAACATTTCATCATTGACCACATCAGGCTTCAAATTCAGGTCAAATTACCCACTGATGGTGAAGTATCCTACATCAACCAATTAAGTCAGTCTGGTGCAATCACCCAGCAGAAGAAAGAAAGATGTGGTATCATCCTTCAGATTAGTCTGTGTGAGCAACAATGATAAAAGTTGACTGAGGGTGAAACAAAGCCATGACGGCTGTTTAAAGGGTCTTAATTTATTTTCTTTGGGTAGAATTTAACTAGATAAAGTAACTTTGATCACGGATGTGAAAATACATGTATGAGGACATACTTTGGGGTTTTCTTGTACCTCTTGAATATTGACTATATATCACACTTGGATATAATTTGAACAAAAAATTACATGTGTAAACAAAATATGTCTAAATTTCTCTTGTCATTTCAAATCTTGATCCATTTTAATTCCTTGATTAGGGGATACAGAATCACTGCCACGGAGTGTGCTGGTGTGTCACAGCAATGCAATTCCGATTCACACAACGAAGCTGAGGTGGTTTAAGGTTTATCAATGAAGAAAATCACCCATCAACCCCCATAGAATATAATGTGAAACAAGAAAACCGGAATAGTACATTCATCAGATTGCCGATACCCAAAATGTGTTGTCTCATATATCTAGATAACAACGTGATGTAGAGACGCTATTTATTCATCTTTGTACCGGATATGCTCAGGAGAATGACATAGAATAATTATTATCTTGTGCAGAGAAGGTGTTGGTCTGGAGTTGAATTACCGTAAACTACATAAATGCTACCTTTCTACTATAGTACTATATATAAAAATTTGTTGTATTGTTGGGAAAATAATGCGATTCAAAAAGTTGTTTTGATCCTGGACAAGGGCACTGAAAACCATTAAAGAGATGTAAATGTATTTTCACACGTAAAAGCTTGAAATCTACTGAACCTATATTATTCAATCTGTTTCCTTTAATTAAAAAATTGTAAAATTAAATCGGCGATCGTTATTTATTTTTGGAATGAAGGCGCATTAGGAGACTGTTACCAACAAGTTCTGAGCTGACCTACTTTTGATGAAAATTTCTGGTGATTTTTGATGAAAATCACTGGCGATTCTGACTTGGGCGGTGCCCATCTTAATATAGGCAGGATTTCAACTGGGGGTGGGATTTCCAAGAGTTCAGTTCGCGTTCGAGTCCTAATGCCTACTGTACTTCGTAGGTCCTGTGACGTTAGTCACACTGCCATGTATATACTAATGCCATTTAGAAAGTAGTTAACATTTATATCCAATTATTTTTAGGATGACACTTTCTCAGTAAAGCACAAATACTAGTGCTGGATGGGTCGGTCCCGTGCGAGACTCGAACCCGCGTTCTCACCAGTATTTGTGCTTTACTGAGAAAGTGTCATCCTAAAAATAATTGGATATAAATGTTAACTACTTTCTAAATGGCATTAGTATATATAAAACAAATTATAACAATGTGCACTCCGCACATAGACGCAGATTTGGGTTTACAGGGAAGCTGTTCATTTTCTTCTTGCGACAATATTGCATTCGTTCATCATACTCGTAATATGATATATCATACTCTTATACCGTTTCTTATTCCTACGAAGTAGGCTACAGATCGCAAATTGTCCGGTAATGAGTCAGTCAGTGAGTCAGTCAGTCCATCCGAATCCTTTCGTCGGCAAAATCAGGAGAACCATTGTCATTAGAACCTTTATTTTTTGCATGAACGTGCATTAGGGCATTGTTACCAGCAAGTTCTGATCTGAAATAATTCTGATTAAAATTAGATTTATAATTAACACTTCAGTGTATTGTTATAGATATATACCATCCATGTGGCCTTTAACAGTATCATGTACCTTTTATGACCATGAAGCCAGGGGACCTCCTTATCAGCGGATTTAAAAGTCATTAAGGCTTGTCACTTGTCACTAATAGTCCCAGCTTTTCCCTGGCAAGGAGATAACACCAACCAGCTGTGTGTGTTGGATGACTGGCTCAGTGAGAGGTCCTAAACTTTGCAGAGTAAAAATCCTGTAGGCTGTACAGTCTGAATGAAGACAGCCTAGCAGAATTAGTTAAAGCTAGGTGGTTTAACGTTTATCAATGAAGAAAATCACCGATCAACCGCCATAGAATATAATGTGAAACAAGAAAACCGGAATAGTACATTCATCAGATTGCCGATGCCCAAAATGTGTTGTATCATATATCTAGATAACAACGTGATGTAGAGACGCTATTTATTCGTCTTTGTACCGGTTATGCTCAGGAGAATGACATAGAATCATTATTATCTTGTGCATAGAAGGTGTTGGACTTGAGTTGAATTACCGTAAACTACATAAATGCTACCTTTCTACTATAGTACTATATATAAAAATTTGTTGTATTGTTGGGAAAATAATGTGATTCAAAAAGTTGTTTTGATCCTGTACAAGGGCACTGAAAACCATTATAGAGATGTAAATGTATTTTCACACGTAAAGCTTGAAATCTACTGAACCTATATTATTCAATCTGTTTCCTTTAATTAAACTATTGTAAAATTAAATCGGCGATCGTTATTTATTTTGGAATGAAGGCGCATTAGGAGACTGTTACCAACAAGTTCTAAGCTGACCTACTTTTGATGAAAATTTCTGGTGATTTTTGATGAAAATCATTGGCGATTCTGACTTGGGCGGTGCCCATCTTAATATAGGCAGGATTTCAACTGGGGGTGGGGATTTCCAAGAGTTCAGTTCGCGTTCGAGTCCTAATGCCTACAGTTGGATAATTAAAACAATAAAATTCTACAGGGCAATAATGCTAGGCTATATGAAAGACATTAGCTTAAACAATCTGCCAACATGGCCAATGCAAGCACATTTGTCGATAAACATTTGATACTTGCTGCGCTTGAGTTCGTTTTATTTAATCTGACTTCTTATAATAGGATGTATATTTTGAAAATAAAATTCTTCATGCTGGAATTTGTGTCTTGGTGCAATGAAAAAATAAATATTTTCAATCTAATTGTTTTCCTGTCGAGGAAGGTCGCTATTATTCCAGTTTAGTACTTTCAACTGGGGGTGGGGATTTTCAAGAGTTCAGTTCGCGTTCGAGTCCTAATGCCTACTGTACTTCGTAGGTCCTGTGACGTTAGTCACACTGCCATGTTGTTGAATAGAACAGCATTTATATGCTCAAGTTTCTGTGGCATGGCCGGTGCGTATAGCCACCAAGATGCCATTTCGAAAACGCGCAGCCCGACCCGATTTGTTTCTTAGTATCGAGAACTGACCACATCTGGACTTCATTACTGTCGTTTGATGCGATGTAGAAGCTTGGTTGGTGTTGAAAATGTCTCAAGAATTTAAGAGCCTCAGACAGCCTAGATTGAGTATTCTGTCTACATTTTGCACCATGACGGACGATTCATTAAGATCCACTATAGATACTTTTATCGTTGGCTATATGAGATCGTCTACAGGAAACTTTTTATGCTACAGACACTTCGGAAATCAAGAGTTAAATTCAACTCCATAAGCAGATTAATGTGTTCGCGTAAATGTGTCGAGCTTTTCACAATCTAGTATCGAGTGTAGTTGAACAACTACACCTTAAAGGCATACATATATGTGATTGGGTTTCCACCCGTCTTTCAATGCGCCAGCCCGGACGTTCGGACGCCTGTTCGTTCGTCCGTCAGTACGTTTAATGTCCGACCTATGTCAGTGACAGTTTGCCAAATACAGTTGCAGTTTTTTACGTCCGTCGATCGACAGGATATAGTACAGTATGGCGTCGTTCGTCCGTCGGTCCGTTCCGTAACTTTCCGTAAACATGAACACATCAAAGTTATCGTTACCAGGTGATATGCATGTGAACAATTCCATTTAATTGAACGTTTCCTCTTGATCGTGGAAAACCTACTTCCATCAGCAACCTTTTCTTGTGAACGCAACCCTTCACAGTGGTGTTGCTGGGTTCTTCCAGATTTGCTAAACATTATCATTACCATGTGATTAAGTGCACGTGACCTATTCAAAGGTCGAAGGTGCCTGTGGCCTACAAACGGGAAAATCATCAAAATTACCATTTCTTGTGAGTGGGTTCACAGATTCAGGTCAAAGTTAAACGTCACTGTGACCTAAAAGCTAAGAAAATTGTCAATGGATACATTATGAGGAGACGGAGTATCAGATACCAAAATTGAGGTCAAGGTCAAATGGTCATTTTTTTTTTGCAGTAGATACATTTTAGAGAGAAAATGTTTCCCGGACCAAAATGGACGTCACGGTCAAGCTCACTGTAACCCCCAAATCATGAAATACTTATAAAAATTGTCAGTGGAGACTGATCAGGAGACGATGTGTCGCCTTTCCAAAATCGAAGTTCAAAAGTCCAAGGTCAGTAGATGCATTAGAGGGAGCCTGTATGACGAACGCAAATATGTCAAAGTTCATATGATCCCAAAATCAGGTATTCATTAAAATGCCATTTTTGTGCATGTAATTACATTAGGAAGAGACGATGCGTCTCGTATCATTTGAGGTGAAATTATTTGAAATTATTGTGCCAATTTCGATCATTAGTTTATAATTGTTTCCTACAAAAATGGTCTACTATCTTTATGTCAGTTTTCCAGTAATCCTGATAAGAATGTGAAACGTGAAATACATGATTATTATCTCAGAGATGATTTGTCTCGCGCGAATTTCTTCATGCGCGTGGCAGTGATAACTAGCTAGTGATTAGAAAAAAAACAACCTTCTGTGTAATTCATTTTAAGTAAAAACATCTTGATGTCTACTACATGCCTACTACATGCCATATGTTTATACCCTTTCCCCTTCCAATAAAACACAGACATTGTCTTCTATCTACGGATCATGCATAATTCATCATTTCTATTGAATACAAATCTTGGTTTTATATATTTTACAATGACAATGACGTACAAATATTATCTCTACATCACGTTGTTATCGAGATATGAGACAACACATTTTTGATGGCGGCAAACTGATGAATGTAGGATTTGAGGATTATACTCATTAAATATTAAATACAGCCTCTTAATACTGATTACGTAAGTTTAATTTCGTTATCCGTAATGTAAGATTAATCAAAACGTGTTTATATAGCAAAAGTGTGTGCCTTGAGTTACCGGCAGCTGTCCAATCTCCCCTGGAACGGTAATAATAAATATGACAGTGAGTGAGTGACTGAGACGCAGTTCATCCAATAGGTTTAAATGTAACTTGAATCTTCATTCTAAAATTACATACCCTTAAAAGGCAGTAGGCTCCGTTATGTCATTGAGATCAGGGTAAGATAGGAAATTATAAACCACAACCTTACAACAGGGTTGTCTCCAATTATGCCATATTATACACCCCTGCTATAATTCACTTTCTATGCACCCCCTTCATGTACCAAAACATCAGTTCACAAACTATGATCCAAACACATCCTATCAAATTATTAAATCCTAAGATATTTCATTTTTCATATGTGAATGTGCGTGAGCATTTGATCCCGAATAAAAAACAATGCTTATTTTTTTAAACAAATTTTGATGTAGGTTTTCGTTGTTGTAAAGGAGCGAACAGTTAGTCAATAATTCACCGATTGTTTGTCTTCTTTTGTGTGCCGAATATCACAGATTCGCTGCAATTGATTAGTTCTGCTTAATTCAAGTTGTTGGGATTCAGAACAGATCTGATAATCTCGCACTTTTAATATACTTCGAATGTTACATAGCACCTGTGCCTTGTCCCAGTGCGGCGACAAGTGCACAGCACGTGGACCACCGCGTGAGCTCCGGTTCGTTCTCATGACGTTTATAACATGGAGCGGGTTTTTCATCTATTGATATCTGGTGTAGATATGAAAATATGGATCAAATACAATAAAGATCCAATAAGCTTACATTTATGATAATTTTAGCGACTTCAGGTCGAAAATGTACCACTTATTATCGATTAAAATATATTCTGGGTTTACCCTATCTGGCCTGGGCTTTTTGGGACCCGCAGGGGGGCAAATTAAAGAAAAAATGTGGTAACGTACTATGCCACAGATAATTACGACTCAATTACATAAAATATTTGCACAGTTCTATTCAAGTGATGATAATTACTTCCGAAACATTATCGAATAATATAGTATGATAATTTACGCATCAATTCGATCAAGGGGCTGTCAATATATTTATCGATTATTCAAATATTATGTACGATTTTCTGATTTCTTAGATGCTAAAGACACAAAAATAAGCCTAATTTTGTCAAGTCCAATCATATCATAAGATTGTACAATTACTCCCAAATATATAAATAAATAATACAAATATTTATTTTTATCGCGAAATTTTATAGTTCCTTCGTCTGGCCTGTTCTGTGTTTTTTGTTTTTGTTTTTTGTTTTCACATTTTTTTGCATGAAAATATTTCTCCTGGTTGATGAGAAGCTTTTTGGAAAAATTCGATATGCAAATAAGTCATTGGTTAGATGATTAGATAGACAAATACGAATGTTTAAGATTCTGATACCTTTGCAGCCCATTAATTTGCGTAAAGAATGCGTGTTAGTTGAAATGAATTTTTAATAAATATGAATCTCGTGAGTACTCCTTTGTTATTTCATATCTGTTAATAAGATATCATAATCCGTGCAGTTTCCAAAATAAAGCTCTTTATAATATGTTGATATGTCTTGAGAAACGTATTTCTATAAATACTTATAACTTTTTAGAAGTAGTTTTTATGATGCTGTAAATTAGCAATATTACAAAGAATATACCATTCGCAATAAATTACATCATTACCAGATTTAAACTTCAAACCTAATGTCTCTGTAACCGTGGCCTAAAACTGGACCTAGAACGTTGGGGTTCCCTTTTAAATTGCCAATACTATGCAGAAAGACCAAAGCACAAAGTCACAGACAGAATTATAGGTATATTATTATCATATATGTAAAAGTAAAGTTGCAAGGAGTGAATGAATGTCCAAAATTCTGAAGTCAGAAGTCGGATATGAAAATAAAAATAATAAACTTCAATGGTTATCTGATTATTAAAAGTACGTGCAATCAGCTTTTCAAGCTCACGATGCCATAATAATGGTATCGTGTTATTCCATGTTTCATATTCCTACGAAGTAGGCTACAGATCGCAAATTGTCCGGTAATGAGTGAGTCCATCCGAATCCTTTCGTCGGCAAAATAAGGAGAACCGTTGTCATTAGAACCTTGATTTTTGGCATGAACGTGTATTAGGGCATTGTTACCAGCAAGTTCTGATCTGAAATAATTCTGATTAAAATTAGATTGATAATTAACACTTCAGTATATTTTTATAGATATATGTGTACTATAGCCTTTAACGTGTATCCTATTTCACATCGGCCACATCAGGCTTCAAATTCAGGTCAAATTACCCACGGCTAAAAATACCCTGTCCCACTGTATGCCACATGACCCTATTACTGAGGTTAATCTTAACTACTGCATATACCCTCAAACAATCAGCGCTGTTTCCATAACTTAAATTGTTAAACCATATCATTGAAATAATATAGCAGAAAACATTGATGTGAATTATGATATGTACACTACGACCAAAGACATGTTCATAATGGTCTTGAGTTGAATTACCGTAAACTACATAAATGCTACCTTTCTACTATAGTACTATATATAAAAATTTGTTGTATTGTTGGGAAAATAATGCGATTCAAAAAGTTGTTTTGATCCTGGACAAGGGCACTGAAAACCATTACAGATATGTAAATGTATTTTCACACGTAAAGCTTGAAATCTACTGAACCTATATTATTCAATCTGTTTCCTTTAATTAAAAAATTGTAAAATTAAATCGGCGATCGTTATTTATTTTGGAATGAAGGCGCATTAGGAGACTGTTCTGAGCTGACCTACTTTTGATGAAAATTTCTGGTGATTTTTGATGAAAATCACTGGCGATTCTGACTTGGGCGGTGCCCATCTTAATATAGGCAGGATTTCAACTGGGGGTGGGGATTTCCAAGAGTTCAGTTCGCGTTCGAGTCCTAATGCCTACTGTACTTCGTAGGTCCTGTGACGTTAGTCACACTGCTCATGTTTAAGAAGTAATGCATTATAAAAAAAAAATCCCAAGTCTGAATTCAGAAGTCGGAAGTAGGAAGTCATAAGTCGGAAGTCAGAATTCAAAAAGTAAAACTCTGAAGAATACCCTCTCGGCTTTCGTAAATAAACGTTCAATTGAGCTGTCGCCGATGTATAACTACATTTCACACAGATACAGGAACCCAGTCTGCCTGTCCAAATATATCACTCTCGGACATGTGGTATATATCAACACTCCTTAGAGGCGATTAGAGTTTCATTCGACCTTCAGTCCCCATCTGTCCATTACTGTTTCAAGGAATGTGTGACTTAAATACAATACAGACATTTTAAGGCTCTAGAAAATGTGTTAAACATATACACTTTCATGTATAAAACGGAGAATACCCCTTAACAGTTTGCAAAATAATAATAATAATAAACATTTCCTTCTTATTGTATACGAGAGATAAAATAAATATACCATATAAATATATTGTTTGTGTACTACCCATTTTTGGCCAAATACTAATAAACGATATACATTTTTCTGTGTTGATTATATACCGAGTGGGGGCGTAAAGCACCGCGGTGAGGCTTGAACACTGTAATTTACACAGAAACGTTGACTCTCAGTTTGTTGAGAAAAACTATAGATGTCTTATTATTCTCCAGGCGCCCACTTCTAAATAAAACTCCGATAACATTTTGTCGACACCTCGTTATCGCAGGCGATGTTCATCCCTCGCCAAGTCGGATAGTGAAGCTATTTCTTGACACGAAATGTCCGCTTTGCGATGCCCCACGTTGCATTGAGTGGCGAGTAAACCAACTCTAAGACTGAAATCTCACATGGCGCAGAGTTTCTTTTATTATAATTTTCGTCGAGACGATAAAAACATGAATCATAATGATTAACTCTATTCATGGTCCGTCTTTCAAAGCGGTATACAGGTTATTCAAACCTGCAAATGCCCTCTAAAATAATTAGATTGGAATTATTGACCAATCTATTCCAATTAAACTTCAATCTATTTATCCCAGTCTATTATGATCGATCAGGCCTCTAGATTTCCTGTATGCAGTATAGATTCAATCTTATAATTATCAATCTATAATAGATTGATCTTCATTCGGAATAGGTTGGTCAGTAATTTGAGTCTAATTATTTATGAGAGAGGAGGATGGTCAAAATTAATTTCCACACAAAGTGGAAGGTAAGCACGCGATTTTTCGAAAACCTCTTTTCCACGTTTGCAGTTAACCCAAGAAGACCTGTTAAGATTGATCAAAGCAATAACACTTGCTTGAGATACATCTTTTATTATTATTATTTTATTACTTTTTTATTATTTTTTTAATGATATTATTATTTTGACCAGTGAAATAAATTTGCTTAAATATCGCCTGCGGAAATATCGTGCCCACCACTAATGTCGCGTGCTGAAATGTCATCAACAATTAGATACCGGTAACAGATGTGAATACTTGAAGTGGGACGGGTCAGCATACTCGATTACCGAGTTGTAAACCTTCTCGAGAATGTTAAACGCACGATAAGAGTGAACCCTTTCATTGCACGGAGTTCCTTTTAATACAGTTTGCGTCGAGACGGTAAAAAAATTGAAAAAAAGATGAAGAGATGTGAATAGGCCTACATGTAAATCAAACACGTGCGTCAATACAATAATAGGCAAATGATGGCGGCAAAACCAAGACAATTCAAGACATGTGATTGGATCTCACTTTTGTCTCGGCTGTGCTCTTCTAACCAAAAGTGAGATCCAATCACATGTCTTGAATTGTCTTGGTTTTCAACACATATATGATCTCATGACTATACCAGTTGGTGCAGACAAAAGACGTACATTTGCTCTGTCCCCTCACATGTTATTACCAAATGTTAAAATAATAGACCAAGCTAAGAATTGGAATGAACTACTGTTCAAAGAAGCACTTGCTATCAAGAGTAAAACACCCAAACTAAATCATGGAATAATGGCATCTAAGGACCTGATTGTCTTTAGGTGAACATGAGCTTCATTGTATTGACTAGTACTCACTAATATATTGAGTGTAACTCACACCAGTGGTATTGTTTGCTGAACTTCAATGCTCGCTTGTATATTTGCCGCCCTTTCTACTCAAACTTGTATATATAGCTGACTGTATACTCCAATTGTTTATATGTATTCCTGATGATGGCATAAGCAAAGCCGAAATATAGAATATTTATCACAATGACTTCCATTTTCGGAGTTACTTTCATCCTAGTTTATGTGAAATTGATCTGTGGGAATAATGGATGTCTTCGTAAATTTAAGATCTTTTGCAGCGCTATATATTAAAATAAATAATTAAATAATGAATAACAATAACAATGAGGAAATATAAATACTAGTAGAGAAGAGTCGCTATATACAAGTCGTTAAGTCTGTAGAACTGACCATTGATTTTTTGATTGAAATTGTAGTTTAAGGGCCGCTTCCCATTCGGATTTCGCGGCCCATCAACTCAATGTTTTATTCGATTCTCGCGGTACATTACGTTGTTTATTGAATATCTTTTCCAGCGCTAAATATATAAATAAATAAATATATAAACAAATAGATAAATAATAAATAACAATGAGTGATTAGTAGGAGATATAAATAGAAGTAAATAAGAATCGCTATATGTACAAGTTCGTAAGTCTCTTTCTGTTTTTGTTTTGTTTTGTTTTTTTTGTTAAGTTATACTGGTAATTGGGAGTTCACTGTAATCGCGTGTATGATTCCTTTGTCTTGGTACCCCATAGTACGCACAAAGCCGTCCAGAAAAAAACTGGGAGAACCAGGGCGTCTTCAGGATTCTTAGAGCCGACTTCCCGACTGACGCCCTCGGGAACAGGGCGGGGTCCTTCCAGAAATCTGTGCCTGTAACAATTGCTTGGAGTGTGTATTGGGGTACAGAACGACAGGTCTACGTTCTATATTTCGTGAAAGTCAAAGGATCATATTCTGTGTGGAGGCGTCAGTTGGGTAACATCAAGTGGGGTAGCGTGTCCGGAATGGTCTAGGGTCGAGTATTCTGATTCTGGGTGTTCTTGCTATGCGGCGTTGTCACTCAAGGCGCGGTTAGTATTCTTGTAATCGTCATCCGTCTTCTGTTTTAGGTCTTGTCCAACTCGTCTGTGGTCTTCGGTGTGCCTGTATCATATGAAATAGAAGGCTTGTAGTCATTCTTGTTTTCTATTGTTTTTCGATGCAATAATTTGATATATCTTCCTCCCAACAACAGGCACCCCCCGACCGTCGGTCACATAATATGAATAGCAATATATAATTGGGTAAATAGATGGACAAATGGATAAATAAATAAACATTTCGATGGATTCAGTACTTGGTGAATACACAAATAAACAGCTCTGTATTATTTCTGAATGCATTATCGTTTGATGGCCATAACAAATTTGTAGGACAATGAGATAGACGGCCCTCAGTATCAAGGTAACTCCGCCATCACCATTTCCTATATTTTATGCCGAATAATGCTCGCTATATGCGATTTGGCCGTGCTATTGTTGTCGTGAATTCAATTAGATTTGGCCATCGTTTGTTTTGTAGGACAGTGGAACAGACGGCCCTCAGTATCAAGGTAACTCCGTTGTTGCCATGCCTATTTTATTTCTAAATGAGTCTGTGACATTTTGGCCGGATGTTATGTATGGATAGTTATTATGGCCATAATGTTTTGTATGGCTATGGTGCAGACGGCCCTCAGTATCAAGGTAACTCCGCTGCAACCATACCATTTGTTTAAGTCAGAAGAATGATTTGGCCTCTATCAAATCGTGTGATAGTACTTGGTGTACTAGTGATTGATTATGTGGAGAAAAAAAAAAAAAAAAAAAAATGTTGACTGCGCATGCACGGCGGTAGTATTATATACTGGAATAACAACCAGCAGCTTTGATAAAATTTATTCAGGACTTGAATACCTGATTTCTAATGGGGGGCTTAGGGTTCAATATCGCTGGTAATGTTAAGGGAGTGTTGGATTTTTTTAATTCGTTTCTAAGTGCCTCACGTTGTCGGTTTTGGATTGGGCATTCAAGCAGGACATGTTCTATTGTTTCTTCTACATTATTGCATGCGGTACAGAGTGGTGAGGTGTTTTTCAGAAGCATGGACAGATGTGATTTAAGTCCGGTTTTGCCTAGTCTTAATCTGGTGATAATGCGGTCGTCACGTTTGCTGTCTAGCTGGAATCCACAACTCCGTCTTTTCCCCTTATCTAGAATGCTATGTAGCCATCTACCTCGGTTTTCTTCGTTCCATTCTTTTTCCCATTTACTATCTATTCTGGTTCTAATGATGGAATTCAGTTCTTTGGTTCCTAGTCCTATATGCACGTCAGGTGCAGTTTTGGTGAGGCTATCTTTGGCTGTCCTATCGGCGGCTTCATTTCCCCTAACGCCCACGTGGGCGGGAATCCAAGCTAAAATGGCGTCAATGTCATTGTCTCTTATTTGTGTACATAGAATTTCTATTTCGTGTATGAGGTCAGGTCTGCTGTCGGATTTGGAGTTCTCTATAGATATCAGTCCGCTTAAGGAATCACTAAGAATAACGGTGGAAACCGGTTTGTTCTGGAGAACCCATTCGAGGGCCTTGATTATGGCGACTAATTCAGTGGTGTATACAGACATATTGTCTGGTAGTTTGAAACCTTCGTGAATGTCAAGTTCTGGAATAACGAATGCAGAACCTGTATTGTGACTTGTGTTTTTGGAGCCGTCTGTATATATTTTCAAGCGATTTTTCCAATGTGTGTCAATATATTCGAGGGCAGTGACCCTTATATGCTCTGGGTTGTCCTGTTTGGTGATGTGGCTATGTATATTCGTGTCCACGTGTGGTGTGATTAGTTGCCATGGTGGTCTATTGACCTTGTCAGTGTCAGAGATACAAGAGATTGGAATGTCGTGTTCTTCGAATAATCGTTCTATCGTGTAACCGAGTGGTGCAGAGTCTTTTTCCCATTTTGATTTTAGGAATTCGTATTCGGTTTTTGGGCCAAAAATGTTGTGGCATGGGTGGTTTTCGCCCTTGGCTATTGTTTTCCCTGCATATTTCATTGACAGCTCTTCTCGTCTTAAATGTAAGGGTTTTTCATTAGTTTCTATTTGTAGACTGCATAAAGGAGTCCCTTTGAACGCCCCGGTGGCTATTTTTAAGGCCGAATACTGAATGCTGTCTATTCTTTTTAAATGGGTCTTGCATGCTGATTGATACGCGATTGAACCATAGTCTATTTTGGATCTGATGAGTGTTTGATATAATTTGATTAAGCTAAGTTTATTGGCCCCCCAGTTGGTACCCGATACGCACCTCATAAGGTTCAGGTCTTTGTTACACCGAATAATTAATTGGTCAATGTGGTCTTTCCAAGTGAGTTTTCGGTCGAATATCATACCTAGGTATTTGACACTATTCTTAAACTCAATTTTCTGTCCTCCTAGTGATAGCTTGACGTCTGTGTTCTGTTTATTTGAGAATAGCACACCGGTAGTTTTGACAGCTGAAAATTTGAATCCCCATTTATCGGCCCAATCGCTGACTGTATTCAGTACCTTTTGCATTATACTTGTTAGTTTATTTATCGGGCCAGCAGATTTCCACATGGCAGCATCGTCAGCAAAAAGTGATTGTTCAATTTCAGGATATTTTGTGTCAATTTCGTTGGCCAGGCCATTAATCAGGATGTTAAAAAGAGTGGGGCTTATGACGCTGCCCTGTGGGGTGCCGTTATCTAGCTGGTGGTCCATGGATATGGTGTTACCAATACGAACTTTGAAGTTTCGGTCATGAAGAAATTTTTTTATCCAGTGTTGTATTCTGCCCTTTATTCCCAGGTTGTTTAATTGGGTGATAATCCCGTCCTGCCATACAAGGTCAAACGCCTTTTCTATATCCAAGAAAATTCCTAATGTATATTGGCGTTTGGCATTACCCTTTTTGATAGAGTGTTGGAGTCTGGCTATGTGGTCTAAAGTACTTCTGTTTTTCCGAAAACCGCTTTGTGTTTTGTTTAACAGGTTGCTGCTTTCCAGGTGATATTCAAGTCTGTTTTTGACCATGGTTTCCATAATTTTGCATAAATTTGACGTGAGTGAGATCGGCCTATATGACTTACTGTCTGAAGGGTCTTTACCAGGTTTTGGTATTGGGATAACAATAGATGATTTCCATTTGCTCGGGAGTCGTTTGGTCTTCCAGCTCACATTAATTAATTTCAGGATTAGTTCCTGCGTGTTGTTTGGTAGGTGCTTTAGGATTGTATACCCTAGTTTGTCTTCGCCGGGTGAACTTTCTTTTTTAGAGTGTAGAGCTTTTCTGTATTCATTGATATTGAAGTCTCCGTTAAGGTAGTTTTCTATATAATCATTTGTGTCATTTTCCAGGATCGTTTCTTGTTTGATTTTTTTGAATTCTGGTTTCAGGTTGCTATCGCTACTGCTTGATGCGAATGATTCAGCAAGATATTCTGCCTTTTCGAGGTTAGTTCTCTTTGTTTTGTTTAGTACAGGTATTGTGTTAGTTGCTTTCCCTTGATTGCTTTTTATTTTATTCCAGACTTTCTTTGAGTTAGTTTTCGTATCTATGGTGTTGCAATAATCTTCCCAGCATCTTGATTTGGCTTCTTTGACGCTTTTTTCTGCTATTATTTTCAGTTCCTTATATCTTTCGTGGTCACTCTGGAGCCGGCTTTTTTTAAATTTCCTGAGTGCTTTTTTCTTTGCCGCGATGTTCTTGCCACACTCTTGGTTCCACCAAGGCACTGGATTTTTGTTGGGCCGCTTATTCGTGACTGGAATATGTCTTTGTGCTATGTTTAGAAGTTTGCTGGTTATATTTTCATTGAAAGTCTCTATATCATCACTAAGTATATCGTCATGAATTAGACTTTGGCAATCGTTTTGGAAGCTTTCCCAGTCTGCCTTAGAGTATTGGAAGCGTGGGATAGGGTCTGTCTTTTCAAAATCTGGTTTCATGCTAAATTTAGTTAGGATTGGAAAGTGGTCGCTGTCTAGTGTATCTGGTACAACTGCCCATTCTGATTTAACTGCTAGTTCGGGAGAGACTATTGTTAGGTCAATTGCAGTGAGTTTACCGGTTCGCATATCTATTCTCGTCCCTTCTCCTGAGTTCAGGAATACGAGGTTATTATCATCTAACCATTTTTCCACTGATTTACCCCTATCATCTGACGTGGTGCAGGTTTCGTCCCAGATTGGATTATGGCTATTATAATCTCCGCAGATTATAATCGGCGAGTCATATTTTTGGGTGATTTTGTTTAGTTCATTTTGTGATATTGTTTTTAGAGTGCCAGGGGAGTACAGATTCACTATATTTATGGGTTTATTATTTTGGAACACCCGTATAGCTTGCCATTCGAGGTCTTCACTTTCTGGGCTCTTGTCTAATTCTAGCTGTGTGAGTTCTTCCTTAACTAGTGTTAGGTTGCCTCCCTTTGGGCCGTTTAGTCTGTCTTGTCTATATGGCGTGTATCCCTTTATTGCAAATTTATTTTTTCCTGGCTTAAGAAATGTTTCTTGTATGCATATGATGTCAGGGCTTATTTCATTTACTAAGATTTTCAGATTGTCTCCGTGTTTTGCAATCCCATTTGCATTCCATTGTAGTATTGATAATTTATTTATATTGAAGTTTATTGATTGTTTGAGTCCTATGGGTGTAAGGTTAATAGTGGTGCACGCATTTATGCCGAGATATTATGGGCATTGGGTGTTCTGAGAGGTGTGGAAGTTTCCTTTTTATATTTAGGGTTCAGCCCCCAATCTATAATTTCTTCATATTTGAAATTCCAGTTAAAGAAATCTTGGCCTATTTTAGCTATGATTATAGTTTTCTCTTTTTTATTTAGCTTGGGCTGATTGGAGTCGGTCACTGAGTTTATCGCTAACGTTATAAAACCTAGGAGGTCAAGTTTAGTCATTGAAATTCTTTCAGTTTCCATCTCATTGTCTTCTATTTCTATTGTTTCTTCGGGTTTGGCTGGGACAGGAGTAGCTATTGATTCACTCACGTTTGTTCTCCTATGTGCCATTGTTATACTTATCTTCTGGTTGAGTTTGGTTTCTTTCACTGCCTGTGAGTATGAAATGCCTTTGTTTGCTTTTACGAACTCCACTGTGCGAGCAGTTTTGTAAGCCGGGCAGCCCTTGTATCCTGCTGAGTGATTTGCTTTACAATTGGCACAGGTAATTTTGGTTTCGGTACAGAGATCATAGGTGTGATTTCCCGCGCATTTCGGACAAATAACTTGTGATTTGCAAAAATTTTGAAAATGTCCAAACTTTTGACATCGAAAACAACGCTTAGGGGTATCATAAAAAGGTTTTACTGTAATATTGATTCCCCAGAGTCGAATATTTTCTGGGAGTTTTGTTCCTTTGAATACTAACATAACACTAGTGGTATCGTTCTTATTTTTCTGTAATCTTTTAGCGTATATGACATTTTGATCCGAAAGTTTTTGCTTGATATCTTCTAGCTTGATGTTCAGGTCAATTCCATAAATTACTCCTTTGCATTGTTCGCTACGCTGTTTGAATTGTTTCACCGAGACAGGTTTATCTGCTAGTAGGTCTAAACGTAGTAATTTATCGAACTGAGTTTGTGATTTGCAGTGGACTTTCAGATCACCCCCCGGGAGTTCGAAGACTTGGTGTAAGTCACCAGCACATTTTTTTTAGATCGTTTGCTACCTTGGCCTTCGGGAATTTACATGCTCTCAGTTGAGTTAAGCTATGAATGATAGCGATAAAATTTGCAAGACTCCTTGGGGATTTGGGACAGGGTGCGTGTTTTTTGAGCGGTGGGGTTTGATCAGTGTTGATTCCCGAGAGTTTCCTTTTAGGCGTTTTTACGGTGGATTGAGAGGTTTCCATTGTTTGTTTTTTTTGTTTTTTTTTTTTTAGATCAGGACTAGTTGTTATTTGGTAAGGGGGGAATTTGGTGATAGTATAGGTGCAAAAAAACGAATTCAAAACTTAGCTTTGGCTGGCTGGTTATTCCCACTGTTGTTGTGGTTTAGGTAATCCTGTAATGTCCGGGGAACAAAGACCGCAGTGGAACACAAAGGCTTGGAAAGCTTGGCTGATTTGGCAGAACACAAAAGCACGTCTGTTCACTGATGGAACTGACCATTTTTTGATTGAAATTGTAGTTTAAGGGCCGCTTCCCATTCGGATTTCGCGGCCCATCAACTCGATGTTTTATTTGGATTTCGCGGTACATTTCTTTGTTTTCTTTTAATATCTTTTCCAGCGCTAAATATATAAATAAATAAATGAATAAATAAATAAATAATGATAGATAACAATGATAGATTAGCAGGAGATATAAATAGAAGTAAATAAGAGTCGCTATGTACAAGTTCGTAAGTCTCTCTCTGACCATCTATGCTATCTATCCTTATATACAGATTTCATAGACAAGTCTTTTCACTCACTAACAATGTGTTGAAAAGTCGAATAACTGCTCACTACAGGAATGGTTAATCTGATGGCTCTAATCTGATTACCTATTCACATAATCTTTTAACGATCGTCGCTGTCGGTCATTGTGCTAACGGATTAGAGGTTAGGGAATAATCGCCTGGGATTGAAACGTAAGTGTTCACCAGTCTGGGCTGTGAGATATCAAGAAGTCAGAAGTGAACAAAACAAAAAATTAATATAATTTATAATAATTTTCTTTTCTCAGTTTTTTTCAATTTATTTTTATGAAATATATTTGGATTTACTGTGTATAATTTGTAAATTTCCTGAAACCACAGAACATTCTAATCTCAGTTTAGTCGATCAAATTTCCTAATACATACAAACACGACAAACATTCATTTATTTAACAAATAGAATATTATATGTATAAATTATGTTTTTTTAAAAATTTAATTCGACACTTGCGACCAACTGACGTAACCAATCTTCCCATAAACTTATCCGCGATCGTGATTCCGGATTTTCGGACTTTTCTGAAGTCTGTCTTCCAATCCGGGTTTTTGCTCATGGCAGTCACCCGTTTTCCGCTGAAAATTATTTGATTTTCGAACGCATTATCTCAGCGAACCCTTTTACGGAAAACGGTAGAAAGTACATGCATAAATTTTATATCATTTTATTCATAAAAAAAGTAGAGGATTCCGGAAACGTTAATGATTGCAATTAAATAGAGTGAAAAGTTAAAGAATTTCGTAATGGTGCAAGTCAGCAGCCACGCTGTCTGGAAGTGACGCGATTCGGTGGTACAGTCGTGAGAGCGTTTTGGTCCCAAGAGTTGTCTCCCATTTAATATTTGTCAAATCGCGTGTAGGTGCAATTTTGGACGGGCTCTTCGACTGAAAACCGCCAATTTCGACTTAATGCGACCGGTACCACAAGACAGCACACATATTAAACCTATTATGAAAATTGGTCTCCACCTCCTAAAAATTATCTTTCTTAAGAAAATATAAATATATTTCGCAATGTTTGAAAATTAGAAATTCAAAATGCAATGTTTCAAAGTAAAATACCGACATAGTACTGCGGAGTTTCGGGATTTTTTGGCATTGTGCAGAAAGTAAACGTTTAGTTTAGCAAATCCATATCAATAAACGATAATTTGTATTACTTTTATAGGAGTTATAGATAATTGAAGAGTAATTAGGTCACGACTATTTCTTTGGCTGCTATATTACAGTATTCAATAACACAACTTAAGAGATGTGCCTTATGTTATTCATTCCTGTAATATTACAGAATAATGTATTTGCCTGGAGATAGCTAGCCACACTTTGCTGTATGCAGGAAACCACTGACTCAGCTGTGTTACACTGCTGAAGAAGAGGGTCTCAAGGAAGGGAACACTCAAATTCATTTGTCAAATTTCCCTTTTAAACATACATGTAGTGAAAGCAAAGAAATGAGGGAAGCGAGAGGTAATTGAAAATGCAGTATACAACAGATATACATTAATATTGACCAAACAAGCCATATCATGTCAAAAAATTTGTGACATACACAAACAAAAATGTACCAGAATTGGCCACTTATAATCTCTGGTTTAGCATAAAACAGTCTCTGGTTTGGCAGACGACATACTTTGAGCTAGCAACTAGCAAACCCTCAAAAACAACGAACTAAGCACTCAAAAAAACATTAAGACACATCTACTATATTCAGCTCACGTAAAAGACCAACAAAGATAATTAAAATTACAAAAAAACAAGGTTATCAATAAGTAAAAGCTTCAGAACTATTACTTTTAGCGTAAGAACATGAATTTTGGTTTTTGATGAAAATGGCATAACAAAGATACTCTTCATGATAACGAAAACGACAAAATACGCTATGCGCCAATATACAGATGGTGCATGCTGCGGGGTCTCGACAGGTGATGTTCAACTCGTGCTTTGCACTCTTTGAACATCACCTTCTCGAGCTGACAAATCGTGATATCGCACCCCGTAGCATACAATATCTGTTTTATTATAACGAAAAAATAGATATGCGGTGTATCAGAGATATTTTAAAGACTGATGTCATTAGATTTTGCTGTGCAAATTCCGTAAGTTTGTAGCGCCCATCATTATCCTTTTAACAAAATAATGGATATTTCATTTTGGAGTTTTCTCTAAATCAAATCAGCAACCATAAATTTGGTATGAGTTATAATAATATTAGATAGTTTATCTCTATCAACACGAAAGCTAACTGAGTAACACAATTCTGTTCTCATATTCAATAAATTGAGCAGTAACCTTGGTAAGTTTTTTGAACTGGGAATGACTGTCATAGTTTTATGAGACATACATCATGTCATGCGCCTGCGTGCATTGTCGTATTCATTACTCATTTGGTTTCAAGTACAAGTCCTTGATGAGCGTGCTCCATGTGCATGGCATCTGTTTATCCGTGACGGTCCCTTTATCCGTGACGGTCCCTTGTCCCTCAGCGATGTTCCTCTTCACAATGGTCAGCATGGTCTCCAGGTGTTTTGTCCTGTAATACTCCTTGAATACCTTCAATAGCTCTTGGATAAAGACAGTTCCTTTGTGTCTGTCCCTGTACGACACGTAACCTGGAAGAATACAGTCCGAAATTAAACACAGGAAATGATATATTGTAGAGAGTATGCATTCTCACATCACAGTTGCTTTGATTCCAGCCAAAACGACTCGGGTCTGGCCCGTCTGGTACCGTTTTACACGGATTGAAAATAAGTGCTGCTCTTCTTCAAGTGATCGTACCCATGTCGACCTATTCTCTTTGTTCACAATGTTTGACGGATAGTAAAGACGAAAGGTGTATGGATATTACGTGTAACTGTACCAAATGCTGATATTTCCCTCGCATAACTTTGCGGGGATAATTAATCTGAAAGAAGCTGGCAACTGTATTATTTCCAGTGTAAGTGAGTTTATTGCAGGTGTGGCTTATCGGAGATAGTTGCATCAACTTCAAGTTTTCTATGCAGATTTGTTAGTTTACATAAGACATGCTTACATTAATATGACTGCATTGCGACTCTTTTCAAGGTTAGCAAGGCGACCGTGAGATACTGACCAGGAGTGGTAGAGGAGACAACCAAAAGGTTAGCATCTGCTGGAAGAAAGTTTTTGTGAGGTTCGTCTATCGGTTCATCCGTTTCCATCCCTGCTTGACGCCCGGTACCACAACAAGCCTGGATTATGACGACACGAGGACAGCCTGTTGTCAAATCATAAGTTCTCCATTATTTGCGCAAAATATTGGGTTCTACAATACTCTCTAAAAAAGCTTGAGTGAACTGTTTCACTCAAGTTTGAGTGAAATATACCTGTTCACTCAAACTTGAGTTACTTTTCACTCAACTTGAGTTACTTTTCACTCAACTTGAGTTAAAACCACTCAAGTTCATGGGATCAATTTCCACTCTTATGCTTGAGTGAATGTCACTCAAGTTGAGTGCATTTAACTCAAATTAAGGGAAAATCTCACTCAAGCATTGAGTGGGATCAATTTCACTCAACTATTTTTAAAAAGTGTATCAGTTTCAAGCGCTGAAAACATGGAGAATTTGTACTTGCCGAAGGATCTGCCAAGGATTGTACACGATGCTTCTTGGTGGGCTATATCAAATTATACCAATCTTTTAGTAATAATACCCTCGTATTGAGATGGTTTGAATATAAAATACTGGCGAAACAAATTAATTTATATTACACGTAGTTATGGCTCCACAAAACATGTATATTAATTTGACCGAACGAATTTTCAGGCATTGACTTAGTGCAGTCACACTGTAGTTTCACCCATATTAGATTGCAACGACATACTACAAATATACCAAGATATATATGGGGAAAATATGATAAAATTTACTTCAGTTATCTAACTTTGTAACGTTGATGATCCAATCGAGACAATGTTAATAAGCGAGGAAAGAAATAGGTCAAATGTGTTATTGATTACTTTTGAAGTACATTAATATTTCTACCTCATTCCAGCCCAGATATTGGTAGATAGCCAAATCAGACTAAATTTTACACTCGGCAGTATTATTCTCATTTACTCTGTCAAGTGATAAAAAAGTTGCACTCTATTGCGAAAATATGACAATCTATTCTGTTGCTCTATGATGGTATATATGCCATTTTATGCCATGCTCAATATCATTTAAAACTCCCCCTTACATAATATGACAATAAACATAATGGTGCAAGACGATAGAAGGGTGATATTTCTTCATATTTATCCCTTCATCGACATTAAAATATGGTAGTTTGTTTATTAAGAACGAAAGCATATATCACCCCAATAACCCCAGGATGCCCAGTGCGCCTTTGAAGCATTTCCTCACAAATTAATAAGATATTCCCAACGACATAATCATCTCATTAATTAGACTGATTTTAAAGTTTGGAGGAAGTAATTATTTCCCTATACCTTGTAATGTTGAATGACATGAGTTCTTTAAACAAAACTGAATTACGTGAAATATGCAGGCAATAGTTTGCACTCATTCACCAATTTTCAGCTACCAGAACTTTATCTGAACAACAGTCAGTTGCAGAGCTAGCCTGCCCTATAGTCCCATCATTGCCCTACATGCCTTCAATGATAACATAAACGGTCTGATATGGTACAAACAGTTGTGTATAACGATCAGGAACGAATTTCAAATACAAGCGTTTGTCCCTCATTCAATATTCAGCCGTCGTGCATTAAAGAATTTCTGCTTTCATAATGCAAAGAACTGATACATACAAGAGCATTGGCACAACATTCACAAAAACAAATTCATAGTATACATAATCAAAGTACTTAAAGTACTGATGTCGGGTTTACTTGAATTGTATTCACTGTGGCGTTTAAGATATAGTAATGTAGAAATGCATAGATAATTGGAAGCATAAGCTGTGATAACTTACTTTGTATAGAGTGGCAAATAATATTATGTTTGCCGATGCAAAGTCTATACTGTTCCAAAGAAACTCCCATGTTGTTATATGCAGTAGTTTACTGTGTATGGTTCAAATTTTTTCTTTCAGTTCAATACCTGTTTCAACACCTGTTTCAAACTCCTGTTTTCAATACCTGTTTCAACTCCCGTTTTCAGCAAAATAGATCAACTCAAGATTGCTTCATCTCCAAGACTGTTTCGCTTTTAACACCCCCAGATATATCAACTCCACCGTCATTTATTTCCTGCAAAAAAATTCTTCTTCAAGACTGGACGGTCACTGTCGCCTGTCGGTGTGCTATCACTCCCCACACAGTCA
Source organism: Hanleya hanleyi (assembly GCA_036873755.1). Classification (NCBI taxonomy): domain Eukaryota; kingdom Metazoa; phylum Mollusca; class Polyplacophora; order Lepidopleurida; family Hanleyidae; genus Hanleya; species Hanleya hanleyi. The sequence continues at coordinate 111,645 of JAVTVY010044378.1, read as the reverse complement.
GGTTGTTGACGCACAACTTTGATTATCAGATAATTACGAATTTGTCTACATTATAGAGAAGTAGGCTTTTGAAAAGAACTCATCTGTGATAAATAATAAACTTAACCACAATCACTGCTCAAAGACGAACTGCCTGATCTGAACAACGATAGATCTGATCAACATCGGGTGTGGAGAATGGACCGTGGAGAATGACCCTTCCCGCCGTAACAAATGATACCGGATAAAATAGAATGGAAAGGCAAATTTTAAAAGAAATTGGAAAGATCAACTTTACTGCGATAATGTTCACATTATCAAGTTAAATGCACAAGCTACCGTGCATTGTAAATATGTTTATGACTGTCAGACAGAAGAACGATACTTTTTTATGAATGTTGTAAGGGGCATCAAATGAGAACAGTCTCCAGGCAGGAGATCAAAACTACACATGTGCAGAAGAAAAAAGAAAAACTGAAGAGTGATACTAATGTAGGGTTTACCCTTGGTAAACCCGACAAAAATAGGCTAGTTTTCTTCACGAGAGAAGCGGTCAACAGTTTCCAATGATGCCGGAAAGACATTATGATGTTCCAAAAATATCAAATCCCTACCGCTGATCAGTACTATCCAATTTATTACCTGTATATGGTAGACTCTGCTGGTGGGCAAATATATGTAGTTTTATTGTTTTGCTTTGTTTTGTTTTGTACGACGCCGGGCATTACAGTTTAGTTTTTCTTGGTAATCTTGCATTTACCATGTTTACCCCATGTTGAGACGTTTACTCCATCAGACGTCCTCCATGTTCATTCATTATCATCAGATGAGTTGTTTGTTCGAGCTGATCTGTCATCACAGCTCCCTAGCTTAAGCCGGTGCTAGGAGCCGTGTGTATATTCCATAGTCTCCATACGAACATCTGCAATCAACGCGCGGCTAAGATACTAAGGCTTCGTCCGAGAATCCTCCGTATTGTCGGGTCCGAATGCGAGGTGCCGATAGAAGCTTTCCTGTGGAGTCATATGGTTGCTTTCTAGTCGCCAGATGTCAGTTTTCCCCACCTCTTGCATATTCTCCAATTGCTCCAATTCTTAATCCATATGATTTTCGTTGTATACTCGTTATCTGGAGTTTTAAGTATATCAGTCACGCTTTGATTGTGACTGTTCATATGAACAGCATGAGGATCTCGAAATACATAGCTTCATACCACCTCTAGCTCCGGGTTAAGCGAAATAAGACACAAGTTAGGAAACCTAACGCCATAGTTCTTGCACGCTACGCTCGTATTTTGCTATCAGCATGGAATATATACCTCCATATTTGAAAAGCTTTGAATGGATGTTTGAGTAGTGGTACAGCCCTGTTTTTTAAGTTTCTGGAATAATGTTTTGCGAGGTTGATGAAAGTCACATTTAACACACGATCTAGTAAATGCGACTAGGCGAGATGTGTATACGCCATATGCAGATCCTACTGGAATGATGCTGTCCAGGAAGGGATAGTTCACGATGTAGACATTGTAATCATCTCTTTTGTCGTAAAGTCCACGAGAGAGAAGGCTCGCTTTATTTTTTAAAGAGATATAGGTCTAAATATGATGCGCCATTAGGCGTATCTGTATCTTTCTTCCAATCTAGTGAAGGTGGATATATATCTGCGTCATCATCAAGCTATTTATACAGATGGTTCTAAATATGGCGAGATAGTAGCGTGTGCTATGATCTTTAGCTCCGAAACCAAAACCTGTCGACTTCCAGGTAAAAGTTTGATTTTCACTGCCGAATCCATAGCTCTATTGTTAGCTTAAGAAAGTATTGGGTCTACTATTTGTGGTACATATGTCATATTCTCAGATTCACTGCCATGCTTTCAAGCGGTTGAGAGTGGAACTTCAACTCACCCCACCATTTTGAACATTCTACAATTATATGACCGTAGATTTCATCAACATATTGATGTGTGTTGTTGGTTGCCTAGCCACGTTCGTATCAAAAGAAATACTGAAGCTGATGAAATGGCTAAGGCAGCCCTAGATAATGCGGTTGATCCTGTTGGAATCCCATATAGCGATTTCAGACCCTCGATCTGTAGTTATATGAGAAAGCTGTTTCAATCTTTATGGGATGCTGTAGATAATAACAAACTTCATGAGTTTAAAACATGAAGGTGAGACTGACAAAAAACCTTGTCTTCCCCCAAACAATTGAGAAATTTTCTGAGAACGTGCAACATATTATGGCTATTTTACTAACCATTCAGAATTGTCTTTTTTAGAGCATTAATTCTGCGGATATAACTGCTACATTCAAGCATGTCACAAAAGGTGCATAATATGTTTGTTTTTTTGGCTTCTACAATACAAGTAGATAAATAATTAGCTAGTTGCAGTTTTTCAACTGCTTAATACATTCAAGCATATCCAAGATTATTACACTCGGAAAGGGGCATAACTCTATAAAATAAGGGCCAAGAGGATGAATGGTTTGAATGCTACAACTACAGAAATAAGTTTCCAAAAGTTAGTAGATGTACCGAACACAGATCTGCAGATATAACTTGTACATCCAACTATATATCACATAATAATCAGAGTGGCATAACACCATAAAATATGGGCCCGGAGTATTATTTCTTTGTATGCATTTAGAATACAACTAGATAAAAAAGTTTCATCATCATTTGCAAACTGTACCAAACACATTTAATTAGATATAGCTGGCTACAGTCAAGCATGTATCACAAAATTGGAAATTATTGAACCAGAAAGGGGCGTAACTCCGTAAAATAGGGGCCGAGGCGACTAATTTTCTGTAAGTTTCCAAAATGTAGTAGCTGTATCGAACACAGTTCTGCAGACATAGTTGATAACATTCAAGCATATATCACAAAATATGAAATTAATACATCTGTAAAGGAGCATATCTCTGTAAAATATGGACTGAGAGGAGCCATTTTCGATAGGCGTCTGACTGAACAGTAGATGAATAAGTTTCCCAAATTTGATAACTGTATCTCGAGCGGTTTTTCCTAAAATGCGGTAACGGTTGGAAGGACGGACGGACGTACATGGCGATGGCAATACCCCGATGCAAAAATGACCGCGGGATGAAAACTGTAGGATATATCTATGTGAGTCCCAAGAAACCTTTCGAGCAAGCCATGATCGGGTATACCCGATTAATAGCACCAAGGTGTATTCCAGGCCACGAAGATCTCACAAAGAACCATATTCTAATAGACTGCAGAGATTTTAAGATTGTAAGAGATTCTTTTTATCAAGCAGCTAAAAGAAGATTGTAGTTTAGGTTAATTAAGAGAAATCGGTTTGCTGCAGTTTTTGGTGTGTTGTGTTGATTACTTCTGGATTACTGGGTTGTTGAATTGTTTTTCTTGAAATACTTACAATTTTGTTTGACTGTCGCTATATAGGTGAAATATAATTCTCTCTCTCTCTCTCTCTCTCTCTCTCTCTCTCTCTCTCTGCATCGTGAATATAGCGAATATCTGTTGCGAGAAGATCGTCTATATAGCGTTTGGTGAATGAGAAGTGACGAATCTTAAATTTATCGGTTTTTGGAAGCGCCTGCAAATAGTCGTATTCACAGGAGTACAGATATAGGTCAGTCAAAATAAGGACACAATTAGAACACATTGGAATACCTATATGCTGTTAATATATTGTTGCCAAATTTCACATAGATATTATCGATGAGAAATTCAAGCAACTCTATGAAAATAAAGAAGCATCCCATGAATGATATCCCTTGTGTGTACTTGAGCTATAGAATGTATTATGGCTTCTGATATTAATATTTCGGCGATCAGTTTTCTTGAAGAAAGATACTACATGCATAAATCATGCCTGGTATTTAAGAATGCATGAAAATCCAGTGAGGCCCAAATTTTAGCAGCTCAAAGTTACACACGAGGGATATATGACCTGATCTCTTTGGATGCACCGATTAAACAAACTCTGCTTGTTGATAATATATTATTGCTAGGATATCCACTGGTAGTTTGAGTGGGTCTATGACGTCAAGAAGGCCATCGAAAGATATCCCACTACCAAAGCAAAAGATACCTCCATCGTGCAGGAGGTTTTCAACACACCCCCAATTACAATACTAAGATATCTCCATCATGCAAATCTCCACCAACACATACCTATTATAATACCAAGATACACCCAACGTGCAAGGTCATCAACATGTCCCTATTGACCGCGGGATGAAAACACCCGCCAATCAGCCAAGCCTTCTAATATTCAGAAGATAGCAACTAAGGGTCTCAAAATAGGCCACATCAATATAAATAGTGTTTCCGGCCACATTGAAGAACTGCGCACAGCAATGGAACTGAAACCACTTGATATATTAACTGTATCGGAAAGTAAAATTGATAACTCTATCTCTGACGAGGAAATCGCCATAGAAGGATATACTATTGTATCCAGAAAAGACAGAGTAAAGGGTGGAGGAGGCGTATTGTGTTATGTGGTGAATCATATTCGAGCTACAGATAAGTCCGATCAGATCGACCAGCAGATCGAACTTTCTCTGACGGAAATAAACTTACCGTCAACCAAACCCATCTACATCGGGACATTTTACAGACCCCCTAAATCTGATGCAAGTTATTTGACATCCTTCTCTCAGGAACTTGATAAACTCTCAGAACACGAATTCTATATTCTGGGAGATACAAACTGTGATACCTTACCCACACCATTTCTACCAAATACCAGACAACTGGTTGATGTACTGAATGACCATAACAGTGAACAATTAATTAAAAACCCAACTCGTGTAACCCCTCAGTCAAAATCCTGCATTGATCACATAATTGTAAACAAACCCGGCAAAGTGACAGAATCGGGAGTTATTCCCCTTGGCATATCAGACCATGACTTGGTGTACATGGTGAGAATGGGAAAAGTCCCAAAGCCTGCGCCTAAGTTTATAACATCAAGGAACTTCAAAAACTTCACAGAATCTGCCTTTATCAACGATATCAAGGCCATACCTTGGTATATCATAACTATCTTTGACTCTGTGGACGACAGCTGGAATTTCTTTAAGGCATTATTCATGGAAATCATCGACAAACATGCGCCTACCGTTACTAGGCGTGTGAGAGGAGATCCCGCTCCTTGGATTACTGACAGAATCAGGGACCAAATCTATCAACGGGATTACTGGCGAAACAAACGAAACAAAACCCAAAGCCCTGAGGATGACTTAACATATAAAAAACAAAAGAACTGCGTCAAAAAGGCTATATTTCAAGCCAAAAAAGACTACTTTGATGGACTTATTGCTGATAACTTGAACAAACCCGATAAATTTTGGGCGGCAATAAGAAAGCTTATACCTTCAGCAAAGCATTCTAACATAAAGGAACTCCACATAGATGACCAAGTAGTAACGGAAAAAAAGGGTATAGCAAATGCTCTAAATGTGTTTTTCTCCACTGTGGGATCAAAACTGGCAGCCAAATTCAAACAGACATCACCGACAACGAATCAACCTATGCTGCAAATTGTGAACTCAACCTTCACTTTCACACCACTGAATATCACTGAAGTTGGTCAATTGCTTGCTGAACTCGACTGCAAAAAATCCCCTGGACTTGATGGACTTCACTCAAGGTTAATCAAAGCTGCAGCCACTGAACTATCCTACCCATTACAGTATATATTCAACAGATCCCTGGCAACTGGCGAACTTCCTACTGAATGGAAAAAGGCAAAAGTAACCGCTGTAGGACCGAAAACTGAACCCGGAAATTATAGACCTATATCTGTGATACCAGTGGTGATGAAAGTCTTCGAAAAACTTGTTCATCGACAATTGTACAAGTATATTGAACAAAATAACATTCTTAATCTACATCAGTCAGGCTTCAGACCTAAGCACTCGACTACAACAGCTTTAATCGATGTAACTGATTATTTGTATGAAAACATGAACAATGGCCTACTAACAGGTGCCATATTTCTAGACCTGTAAAAGGCCTTCGATACCATTGACAGAACTATATTGCTACGAAAACTCCACCAAATGGGAGTAAAGGGGACTGAAATGAACTGGTTCAATGCCTACTTAGTAAACAGGATACAGTTAGTGCGGAACGAGGTTCTGTCTGATCCAATGATAATTGATTATGGTGTCCCTCAAGGCTCCATCTTGGGACCACTTCTGTTTACCCTTTACATAAACGATTTGCCATCATGTGTAAAAAACAGTAAAGTAGTGTTATATGCTGATGACACGGCATTATTCTTTTCAGCTAGAACAACAACAGAGATTGAACTTGCTTTGTCCTCGGATCTTAACAATATCACAAGCTGGCTTATTGATAACAAACTGACACTTAATGTTTCAAAGACTTCATGTATGGTATTTGGCTCACAACACCGAGTTTCTAGAGATGGTGAGATCAGCCTAACTGTTAACAATGAAGTGCTTCGCCAGACCGATTGTTTTAAATATCTAGGCTTATACTTTGACCCATTATTAAATTGGAAATCTCATGTCGAGAAAATGTGTAACAAAGTATCGTCACGACTAGGAGTGTTACAGAGAATCAGACGTTATGTGAGTGATGAAACGGCTAAGAAAATATTTCAAACTACTATCCAGCCTGTAATTGATTACGTTGATGTCGTTTGGGACAATGGTACCAAATGTAATGTAACCAGGGTAAAACAATTAATTTGTAGAGCTGGTAGAATCGTATTGCAAGTTAAACCCAGAACGCCGAGTGAACATGTTTTAAGCACTTTAAATTGGAGTTACCCTACCAACAGAATTAATTACCACAAAGCTTGCATGATGTATAAATGTTTAAATGGATTAGTACCACAATATCTCACAAATAGGTATACTTATGTGAATGAAGTTCACAGATATGGAACAAGAGGGAGAGATAATGTAGTTTTACCTCGTTCCAATACGACATTTTTAGATAAATCTTTTAAATATTCTGCTGCCAGGATCTGGAATGTTTTACCATTAGATGTCCGCCATGCCACAACTTATGACAAATTCAAACGTTTTTATCGGAGGCAGTTGCTTAATCCATGATGAAATAGATCGATTTTAAGATGAATACGGCTAAGAAAATATTTCAAAATATTCCAGATCTTAGCAGTGTACTTTTAGTTTAGTTTTAGTCTGTTTTTTGCCTTTGTCTTTTTAGTTCGATTCATGTAAAGGTTAGTTTTAATCTGGTTTTTTGCCTTTGTCTTTTTAGCTCGATTCATGTAAATTCTATTTTGATTGTTAATTTATTATTGTTAATTAGTCATGTATCTGTGTGTGATAGAGGGCTCCTTGGGAGAGCAGCCGTTAAGGTTGAAAGGACCACCCTCTATAAATAAGTTGAATAAATAAATAAATAAATAAATAAAATTATAATACTGAGATACATCCAACGGGCATGAGGCCATCAACACATCCCCAGTTAAAATACTAAGATAGCTCTCCATCGTTCAAGAGATAATCAACACATCTCTATAAATAAAATACATTCAACGTGCAGGAGGCCATCAAAACATCACCAATTATAATACTAAGATATCTCCATCGTACAAGAGCTGACCAATACATCCCCAGTTATAATACAAAGATATCTCCATCGCGCAGGAGGTCATCAACAAATTCTCAATTATAGTTTCAGAAGACGAATTTCCTCATAACACAAAAATAATGTGACCATATTTCCAGGTTGTACCGGATGAGTTGCTGTATCTGGCACCATTATATAATAGATAGAGGATCTTACACGAATGGCTATTTAATATTAAAATTATGACACGAGTAAGTTTTATATGTTGCGAGCTATAGCGAGCATAACTATTAATAATCATATATAAATGAATAAATCGAAAGATTTTATCATCAAATCTATCTCAAATTTTCTGTCCTTCAATCCTTCTCGGCGAAAAAAACAACCCTGGCTCAGGCGCACCACAACCTTAAAAATTGCTGTTTACGCTGAACCGATCTAGTTCAAAAAACCACCCTGGCTCAGGCGCACCACATCCTTGAAAGTTACTGTGTACGCTGAAACGAAACAGTTCCAAAACTGAAACCAAAACTTTGAGCAATTTCCTTTTAAGGCTGCTCAGTTCCACTGACAATTTGACATTTCAAAATATCGTAGACCTTTTCACAACAGAATGCAGTAAGTGTAACTTGTTATATTACATGCGTCCGCATAAACACAAGATATGGGGGTGTTGTCCAGAACTGGAATTGCAGATCTCCCATTAAATACGCTAATGAATGAAGCCCACCACTTCAAGTCTTCGTGAATTTCGCTACACAATTTAAGCTTGTGATGCCAGTGCCGCAAAGAATTAAGCCTGTTGATTAACCGGCGAAGGTAAGTTCTACCTCCATACACAACTCCTGCCGCCCAATTCAATTTACCAATCAAGGATTGCAGTTGCCGTTTGGTAACACGTTGTTTCTGTGTGGCATCGTCGAAAGTCTGCCGCAGATTCGCAAGTTTGTCGTCGGAAAGAGCTAAAATCATAGTGCGAGAATCAAGCTCGATACCGGGGAATGTCCGACAATGTGTCGGATCCTCAACTTTTTGATACAGAAGCCCAATTTCTGTAATAATTGCACTAAAATGCCTAACACGTGTGTGCAATCCTCGAATGACGAGAAACAGATGAAGAAGTCGTCCAAATAAACCACGAGATTAGATGAAAATCCTCTACGTATCATCATACGACGCACCGCTTGAGTTAAACGATGGAAGATACTCGGCGCAAGGCGAGACCCGAACAATAACTTTGTATCCTGAAGGTAGCTGGTTGAGCCGTTGATCTCCCATTTTAACCCAGTAGCCTTCTGACTGGCTTCGCTGATAGAAACAGATCTATAAGCAGACTTTAGGTTCAGCCATATAACAGTTCGGTGTCATTAACTTTGCTGCATCGTCAACAGACTGGTATTTAAGTTCCCATACGTAGCTATTGACAGCACAGGAGGTCGGTCTGCTGCAATCATGAATTAGCCGGACACCTCCATCGGGTTTGGCAATACCTCCCAGTGGGCTGGCAGCAGTTGGACGCACAGATGAGGGAACGTAATTTCCCTGTTCAATTTCGCTTAACACCTTAGCATGAACTTTCGAAAAATCCGGATTTTTTGGAGATGACGGAGGGTGATTATCTACTTCCACGGGAACCAGTTTAGATTCTGGAGGGATAATGTCAAACCGTTCTTTATTCCAGATAAAATAAAGACCCTGTCTTGATCGTCACCGAGTTCCTCTTCCCAGGTCCCTGTGAAGGGTTGTATATTCAGTTTTTTAACGTTTCATGTGAAGTAGCGGGGTGCGAATGGGAACAACTCGGCACAGAGCACGCCTTCACAAATTTACAGTCTGTATAACTGCAACCAGCCCGCGAGTTGAACTTGCAAACCTTACCGCCCGGGGTTTTTGGACCGGATACTCGCGTTGGACGTCAAGCAGAAGCACTAGAGTTCGCCGGATGATAATTATCTGACAGTTTCTTTGCCCGAAGATGAACTATTTGTAAATGGGATATATCCTTCCTTCAACGAAACCTATGCTGGTGTTGCAGACGACGGTATTCACGGTCGTATGCCCAATAGCTCCCGTAATCATAGCGCTGACTCAACTGTAGAATTCTGGTTGTGTATGACAGGTAATCAAGTATAGTACCCGAGTGGAGGTAACCGTTCGCGAGCAATCGGTGTAAGATTGCAAGGTTGGCAAGAGACCACTGTGCCAAAGTCAGAGTTTCTAGTTTTCTTGAGCCCGAGCGTAAAATCACTTGAGTACCATCCTGATCGGATATCACGTGATCTTCGTTTGCGAAACCGCCAGAGAACTCCACAACGTCGATGATATCGAGGTGACCATTCTTTTGTTTGGATTGCTGGCCGATGTTTGTCAAACGTATTTGGGAGTTCATCAAGTTAGATTGTTGCGGTATGGTGTTATCGACTGGTCGCCGACATGTTGAATGTAAGTGGATCAACTGGAGGAAAAGAAGAAAATGCCAGCCTAGCCGCAAGGTCTCCATTGTTTCCCATCGTCGGGTTTTGTTGTGCGTTAGGTGTCGCTATGGGGATTTGGCCGCGTTGACTATTTTGCAAATCTCGAAGTACTGTTGACACAAAAGGGTCTGCGTCGACTTGGCCGTGTATCTCACTTGTCGGTTGGGCTGGGGTGTCGTCGAGTCCTGAGCTATGTGTGTAGTGCGCTTTTCACTCCTCCGTATCTGTGTCGGTAATTGGCCCCAAATTCCTCCGGCGGTAGACATGCCCTGTTGGCCTACTGCATGCAAAATCAGTTTGTGTTGACCACAAAATATCTTTGTGACCTCGAAGTCATCTTCCGTTAGGAGATTCAGGGCCTCGGTGGAAATGAATCCATGCTTAATCAGTTGCTTGATAGCATCTTCGTCGATCTTATGTGATTCACTCCACTGGTGGACAGAGAGTGCATTGACTTGTTCCTCTGGCTCGCCTGCCATGGCGATGTCCATTAAAAATAAATGGGGATAAAGCTGAGATGCCAAGATGTGGCCGCACGCTATCGCAGTTTGCAGACGAATGAAGAAATTTACTGGTATACAGATGCAAGTACACATAATATAGGACCATGACGAATTCGTAAGATAACCAGGCATGTCTACGTTATCACCTCTTAATGTATCGCCAGAACGCTAAGATGATTGAGCCATTAGGTAATGTGTATACCCAGGTGTTCTCCTGCGGCGCGTGTCACAGACAGACAGAAATGATCACACGGCAATTAGATAACCTCCGCTCCCATGAAAAATCAAGATTAACCGATGTCAATCTATACCCTGACGAGTGATATTTTTGTGTTGAAAAAATAATACATGACTAAATACTTTGATATGTTGTTTTAAGGACCTCTCGGAAATGAATGTAACTTGTATTACAACTGGTTATGGATTGAGTCACACAGTTGGCTAGATTGACTGGATTATTACTTCACTGTGAAAGAAAATCTGTGCACGTTTTTCACGATCAGAATGGAAAAAGACTCACCAATCGCAGTTCAGGAACCATCGTGTTTATACATACAGAGGAGTAGGCAACCATTTGTTATGGATTTAGTCATACAATTGGCTAGATTGACTGCTTATTACTTTACCGTGAAAGAAAAGCTGTACCCGATTTTGACGATCAGAATAGAAAAGGACTCAATCATTCTCAGTTGAGGAGTCACCGTGTTTATAAATACAGAGGAGCAGGCAGCCATATGAGATTGTGGTCGGGATTGAACATTTCTCTAGCGATATGGACCAAACAACTTCTAGTGGCAAATTCCACGATTTACATCGTATTACGTAGTTGATTTTCAAAACGTAGATGGCAACACTGGCAAACCTGAGTTAGTTAAGAAGCGAATAAGTTAACACATAATGTAGCGACATACAGCAATTTAGGCCTTCTTTCATATTTGCATCCGGGTCAATATTCATATTCTCACACAAGAGTTCTTGTCAGCCAAGTTTGGTAGCGCAGTAGGTAGAGACGCTTGCTTGTAAACTAGAGAGCGCAAAAACAGACGAAAGCATAAAATATAACTCAAGAAGGAAGAAACAAAGAGAGAGACAGCGTTCGGAGAAAGTTTCGAAGTTTTGGAGGAAGAAATACAAAGTAACATTATGAAGTATAAGGGATGCTAAAATACAAGGAATCATAACCCCCACAAAATCTGGGTGGATGGAAAAAGGAGAAAAACCTTCAAAATATTTCCTAGGACAATATACAAACAAACTGATGACGACACTGAGAACAAATACATGTACAGATTTATATCATACATCAAATGTACTGGAAGAACATAACGCTACAACTATAACTTATATTCCGAATAAGAGGACGAGAATGTAGACACATATACGTTCTTCGAAGAAAACTATCAGAACTAACTGATACATAATCAAAAACATTGAAGGAGAAATAACAGACGAAGAAATCACAGCCGCGCTAAAAATGCGAAAAATGACAAAAGTCCGCGATTGGATAGTTTCTCTGTGGAATTCTTTGAAATCTTCTCGTGACACTTAGGATATTTTGCTTAAAGATCTGTAAATGTAGGGTTCCATAAATTAAGGTCATTTTTCCCCTATCACAGTGACAGGGAATTGTCACTTGCCTTCCCAAGCAAAACAATCTGTTTAGAATTGTATGACCTATAACATTGTTGAAAGCTATATACAAACTCCAGTAGCCAGCTGAATCAAAGGCGCTCGAGATACAGTTATTCAGGAAGATCAAAAATGATCCATTGCCCGTCGATATATTGGGAGAGAATATCCGATAAATTTACGACCTAATGTTTAATACCAAGGAAAGGGAAATCTCGCGTTCCGTTTTACGGATAAGGTTATCAAAACGTTCCATTTTGGAGACAATATGCAAAAACGGATACGCACTTTTTATAAAAAATATACGAGCCTGTATCATACAAAATGGTCACCTTTCACGATCGTTTTTCCTTGGGGCGGGCGTTCAAGTATATAGACCCAATAAATAGAGTACAAGATCAGTCAATATGCTTAGCCAGCTGACGTTTGGCGGATCGGAGACCCCTCCCTGTGTGAGGCGATAAAGCGTTTGCAAGAATTATTATCGATACTCTGGACTTAATTAAATTTAGAAAAGACTAAGGCAGTCTGGATAGGGTCACTAACCGGATCGATATCAGGTTATGTCCAAAAATTAATCTGGATTGGGTGAACGATTCTACTGCACGCGAATGAATTTTTTATCAGTTAATTTTTCTGATATATAAAAAATAAGTTAGTCAAAATTACGGACCTTAAGAAGGAACTCGACAAATATTGAAACTGCGTAACTTGACCTTTTTAGGAAAAATAATACATCCATTCACTGGCAGTGTCTAAACTAATACATCTCTTCCTTTCCTTATCAAACCCACAAGATGAGTGAACGACAACCATCAATAGAATACTGTATATATTTTTCTGTATTGATGGGCGGCTCGATATTTCACAGGATTATAAGGTCGGAGGTATGACAGTGATGCATCTTGCGAATTTCGTGCAGTCTTTAAAAATATCATGAATGGCGCGCATAGCTTCTCTTATTTTTTGTTGTTGTTGTTGAACTTATTGAAAACATGAGAAATTCCTTTGGAAGAGAAGTCCTACAAACGTGGCAGAACATTTACAAGAAAATATATAACAGAACAGCACGAAGTAATTAACGAGCCTCTCTTTTACAACTCTTAATTTACTTATTAAAATCTTTTGTATGAATCTGCGCTAAGTTCGAGATATTATTAACGAGAATAGACATTCGAAGAAATGAAACAATGTTACAGCATCGACAAAACATTCGTCGTCTGTAACAGACTTCTAAAGAATGTACCATAATTATGACTGGATACCATAAATATGTAACAAATATCAAAGCGCTCAAATATTTGCCTAATAAACTGCCCAACTGAGGTTACTAGTACAGGATGGAAGGGGATTCAGACTTTTCTATGACATGTTAAGCAATAGCAAATTCACAAAGTGTATACTGTTCAAGAAAAGTGAGAAGTGTTTTACAAATAGGACATTGATTGGATTAGCGCTTTCAATGCTAACTCACATTGCTACAGTTATACAGAGTAAACTGATTTTCAATACCGCTTTCTGCAAGAACTATTGCAACGAAATCATTTCTCCATCGAATAGATATTGCCGACAGCGACTTTATCCGAAATCCAAAAGGGAGACATTAGAACATCTCTTCAGTACAGTATCGTAAAATCATTATGGTCAGATCTTGAAATAGAGAAGCAATATAAAACAATCCAAAGATCAATTCCTTATGCCATATAAGAAGAGAGGGAAGCGACCAACAGTTTTCAATGATGCCGGCAAGACATCGTGATGCTCCTAAAATATTTTATCTGTATCGCTGGTCAGCATTCTTAATCCATAATTCTTAATCCATAAATGCCTTCATTTTCATCTGACGACGATACAGCTCACCAATCCCCAGTGTACGAGCTGTCACAGCGACACAACTCACCAATTACCAATATACGAGTTGTCAGAGCATTTCTATCATAGCTCTCTAGAATTTTATCTAATACCGCTTATGCCGGTGTTAGGGGCCGTGTGTTCATGTCATCTAAGTTGCCACGCCACATGAGCAGGTACAATAAAAGCGTACCTGAGATAAACATATCACGAATCGTTAGATTCTTGGTATGTGCTTTAGAATAGGTTAACCAGAAGACTATACTGTGAAGCCATGCGACTCTGTCAGTATGTCGGCACCTCTTCCCACTTCGCTTATATGTGTTGTAATATGATATTTGTTGTAAAGTCATCATCTGGAGAATGAAGTATATGGGCCCCTAGGCCCAGGTTAAGCGGAATTAGACACAAGTTACGAAACGCAACGTCATAGATCTTGCACGCTATGCTCGTATTTTGCTATCATCATGCGATATGTATCACCAAATTTGAGAAACTTTGAGTGGAGGCGCTTGATGATGTAGCCCTGTTTTATAATTTTCTGCTAAAAATGTTTTGCGGCGAAGATTAAAATCGTCATATTTAACACGGGATCTAGCAAATGCTGAAAGGCGAGATATGTATACGCCATGTGCAGGTCCTACTGGAATATTGCTGTTCAGCAAGGGATAGTTTACGATGTCGAAATTGTAATCATCTCTTTTGTCATAAAGTCGACGAGCGAGAAGGCTCGCTACAATTTTATAGAGATATAGGTCTAAATATGATGTACCATTAGGGCTATCTGTAGTTTCCTTCAACTCCAGTGAAGGGGGATATTTATCCTTCACTACGGCATTTATATAGCGATTATCCACTGCGAGAAGATCGTCTATACAGCGTTTGGTGAATGAATTAATCGGTTTTCGAAAGCGCCTGCATATAGTCATATTCATAAGAGGGCAAATATATGTCAGCCAACAGGGTGCACAATTAGTACCCATTGGAATACCTATATGCTCTTGCTGATTTCGTACGGTCTTGCACGAGTGGAAGAGGCGAATGTGTAGAATGTCTATATTACATAAATGCATATGTCTTACCGACGAAGTTCTCCATGGAATTGTTTCTAAACTCGTTCACAATTTCATCCCGTGTAATTCGTTCGACCTTTCGCTGTTGTTGTAATCTTATGACACCGTTCTGTAAATTAAACGTATACACTTAAGAAGGGAACTGTTTCATTCTCCGAAAACTGTACGTGTGGCTTAATATAAGGTTTTCTCTTCAGTGCCGTCCATTGGACGTTGAACAATCTTTATTACAATGAACTGATTTTAGAATATAAGCGGTCGGTAGATTAATAGTCTGTGAACCGTTTCGTGTTCATTCATTAACCCTCTGGCAGAAAGTTAATCCAGTATAAATAAAGCCAATTATTAGTACTGGTCTTCGGGGATACAAAGAGTATCCCCTAGATTGAGATGTAAGATCGATTCTCACCTGAGCCAGTATATTCTGGTTAGATGTTCTGCAATGTAGGAATAATTCAGGCAATATTTCCATCACCTTAAAACGTTGTGGTAATCTTCAATTAATCTAACTTAATATTAAATGTGTGTATGCTGTGAAAACAACAAAGGCGTTGGTACCTCTTCTCCATGGGACAAGATGAAAAGGAAGAAGAAGTCAAATCTCCTGGGATTGGTATTCAGCTGCTTTCGCGCTCTTATTAGAAGTTCCTCCACTTCAGTTTTGTTTTTGTCTGCTTTGACTAATACCTTGTAGAACAACTCCTCTTCAAAAAACTGTTCTAACCCATCTACATCAAACTTATTGCCTGGAGAAAGACGAAATATTGTGACAACTCAAATATAACAAGCACATATTCAATCAATTATATTTCAATATATACAGATCGAAGTCCGAATGACTGGTGGAGATGTCTTATCAAGTCTTATTTAAATAAGGTAGAAATTTCATGTAATGAAATAATAAAAAATATAATAATAATAATAATAATAATTACAAGCGTCTAGTCCGTCATTCATAATTCAGCCGTCGTCCATTAGAGAATATCCGCGTCCATAATCCAAAGACCTATTCCATATTCCATATAACAGTATTAGCACCAAATTCAAAAAGACAATCATAGTATACATAAACATAGGCTTGTTTCCTGCAAGAGAGAAGCGGCCAACAGTTTTCAATGATGCCGGCAAGACATCATGATGTTCCAAAAATATCAAATCCGTATCGCTGATCAGTATTCTTAATCCATAATATTCGTTGTAAAGTCGTCATCTAAAGAATGATGTATCTCAGTCACGCTTTGATTGTGACTGTTCATATGACTACCATGAGGATCTTGAAGTACATGGGTTCATACGGCCCCTAGCCCCGGGTTAAGCGGAATTAAACACAAGTTACGAAACGTAGCGCCATAGATCTTGCACGCTACGTTCGTATTTTGCTATCAGCATGCGATATGTATCGCCAAATTTGAGAAACTTTGAGTGGAGGCGTTTGGTGGAATAGCCCTGTTTTATAAGTTTCTGCAACAATGTTTTGTGACGTTGATTAAAATCGTCACATTTAACACAGGATCTAGCAAATGCTACTAAGCGATGGCTACTAAACGCCATATGCAGGTCCCACTGGAATATTACTGTCCAGAAAGGGATAGTTTACGATGTGGAAATTGTAATCATCTCTTTTGTAATACAGTCGACGAGAGAGAAGGCCCGCTTCATTTTTATAGAAATATAGGTCTAAATACGATGTGCCTGTAGGGTTATCTGTAGTTTCCATCAAATCCAGTGCAGGTGGATATATATCCTTCACTGCGTCATTTATATAGCGATTATCCACAGCGTGAAGATCGTCTATATAGCGTTTGGTGAATGAGAAGGAACGGACTTTGAATGGATCGGTTTTTGAATGGATCGGTTTTTGAAAGCACCTGCATATAGTCATATTCATAAGAGAACAGATATAGGTCAGCCAATAGGGGTACAAATTAGTACCCATTGGAATACCTATATGCTGTTGATATATTGTGTTGCCAAATTTCACATAGATAGTTTTAATGAGAAATTCAAGAAACTCTATAAACAAAGAACCAAGCCATGAATGATATCGCTTGTATGTAGTAGAGCTAAAGAATGTTTTACGGCTTCCGATATTAATATATCTACGATCAGTTTTCTTGAACACAGATACTATTAATGAACTATTTCGGTCATTAAGGTCCTAATGAGGGATTGTGGTATAGAGAGTCGAGAAATCCCATGTGGATACATTTCTATACGGTATGTGTCCTTTAGCATCAAGTTCTTCCGTATGAGATTTTGAGTTTTTCAATATCCACATACATTCAACGCCAGAGTTTTTAGAAATCGTGGCACAATACCTTTCCCAAAATGCTTTTACCTCCTGAAGGGCCCTCGTCAACAGGGTTGAAAGAAGCTTGGTGGTGCAGCTTCTAGAACCGGCTATGAATCTAGCTTTGTATGGTGATTTATGCATTTTGGGAGTCCAGTATACTTTTGGTATATCGTTATGTTTGGTTGAAAGACAAATACCTCTTTCCTTGAGAAACGTTTTGTGATTGTTAAATAGATCTTCCGGAGTAAATGCAGTTTGAGAGAAAGTAGACGTATTTGATGACGATATGTTTACACTCAATCCTTCAACCAGCACCTGGTAATAGTAATATTTAAATATGAATATTATATTATTTGGAGCTATGTCTGCTGGGACTAGGACGAATTTACTCTGGAGATTTGCTAGAACTTCTTGCGAATTAGGGCTTCTCAGTACTTGTTTTGCTTGGGAAGGGTACTTCAGTCAATATGGCGAATTGTTTCAACGACCTTGCTCTTGGTGAGTTCCAGCCAATCATCGAGTACTGTAGGTTCAACTTTTTCTCGCTCAGACCAATCAATAACGTACTGTTCCAATGCAGACAGGATTATCTTCGGCCTTCAGATTTATTCTTCTTGGCTCTCTATATTTAGGTCCTTTCATCAGGAGTAATTTCATATCCCTATCACTCACCACATCAAGGTCACCAGTCACAATATGTTTGCATGGTGTATAGATAAAGTTCGACGATTCACAATCACAACTATAGCCTCCTGACGTGTATAATTTCCAGTCAAACTCCTTAACAGCATTGGAGTAATTGAATGTTTTGGTGGCTATAGATTTAGTATACTTATATGAAATGCAAGGACACTAATAACTGATGCCAATTCTTAGGACGAGACGCAGTGGAAAGATATGAACAGCAAATAAAATAATTATCTAAACTGGGCACTCATGCTGATGTGTCGTGTGCAGATCATGTGACGGAGAATATTAACCACTTTTGACCTGAAGAGCACAGGAACTGAATATCTCATTTCTTTTATATTCGGTATTACTTAGCGACCTTCTAGAATTTCAGTATCGGGTGATTTGGATATCATGAGCAACGAATACACATGCAACATTATGGGGGAAATTCAATGTAGAGTCAACTAAGCCATAGACATCAGATCCGACATTCAATATACAGCCGTCGTCCGTAAATAATTTTCGTGCCAATAATCAAGAGACTTTTCCTTGTAGCATCAATTCCATATATGGATTAAAAAAATCGAAACACACAAGATGGTTTCCTGCAAGGGAGAAGCGGTCAACAGTTTTCAATCATGACAGCAAGGAATTGCAAGGAATGTCTCTTGACATCACTCTAAGTTAGATTACCCAAACACCAGTGCATGAAATATGTCATAACTC
This sequence comes from Hanleya hanleyi, assembly GCA_036873755.1. Classification (NCBI taxonomy): domain Eukaryota; kingdom Metazoa; phylum Mollusca; class Polyplacophora; order Lepidopleurida; family Hanleyidae; genus Hanleya; species Hanleya hanleyi. Next base: position 92,870 of record JAVTVY010044378.1, on the reverse strand, counting down.
TCATGAAATATTTCATAGCTGGTTCTAGAAGCTGCACCACCAAGCTTCTTTCAACCCTGTTGAAAAGGGCCCTTCAGGAGGTAAAAGCATTTTGGGAAAGGTATTGCGCCACTATTTCTAAAAACTCTGGCGTTGAATGTATGTGGATATTGAAAAACTCAAAATGTCATACGGAAGAACTTGATGCTAAAGGTCACATACCGTATAGGCATGTATTCACATGGGATTTCTCGATTCTCTATACCACAATCCCTCATCAGGACCTTATTGACCGTCTAAGTTCATTAATAGTATCTGTGTTCAAGAAAACTGATCGTAGATATATTATTGTCGGAAGCCATAAAGCATTCTTTAGCTCTACTACATACAAGAGATATCATTCATGGGATGTTTCTTTGTTTATAGAGTTGCTTGAATTTCTCATTAAAAATATCTATGTGAAATTTGGCAACACAATATATCAGCAGCATATAGGTATTCCAATGGATACTAATTGTGCACCCCTGTTGGCTGACCTGTATCTGTTCTCTTATGAATATGACTATATGCAGGCGCTTTCAAAAACCGATCCATTCACAGCCCGTTCCTTCTCATTCACCAAACGCTATATAGACGATCTTCTCGCTGTGGATAATCGCTATATAAATGACGCAGTGAAGGATATATATCCATCTTCACTGGATTTGAAGGAAACTACAGATAACACTACAGACACATCGTATTTAGACCTATATCTCTATAAAAATGAAGCGGGCCTTCTCTCTCGTCGACTGTATGACAAAAGAGATGATTACAATTTCGACATCGTAAACTATCCCTTTCTGGGCAGTAATATTGCAGTGGGACCTGCATATGGCGTATACATATCACGACTAGTAGCATTTGCTAGATCCTGTGTTAAATGTGACGATTTTAATCAACGTCACAAAACAAGCGCCTCCACTCAAAGTTTCTCAAATTTGGCGATACATTACAAGCGTCTAGTCCGTCATCCATAGTTCAGCCGTCGTCCATTGGAGAATATCGGCGTCCATAATCCAAAGACCTATTCCATATTCCATGTAACAGTATTAGCACCAAATTCAAAAGGACGATCATAGTATACATAAACATAGGCTTGTTTCCTGGAAGAGAGAAGCGGTCAACAGTTTTCAATGATGCCGGCAAGACATCATGATGTTCCAAAAATATCAAATCCGTATCGCTGAACAGTATTCTTAATCCATAATATTCGTTGTAAGGTCGTCATATAAAGAATGATGTATCTCAGTCACGCTTTGATTGTGACTGTTCATATGAGTACCATGGGGATCTTGAAGTACATGGGTTCATACGGCCCCTAGCCTCGGGTTCAACGGAAGACGGCCCCTAGCCTCGGATTAAGCGGAATTAGACACATATCGCATGCTGATAACAAAATACGAGCGTAGCGTGCAAGATCTATGGCGTTACGTTTCGTAACTTGTGTCTAATTCCGCTTAACCCGGGGCTAGGAGCCGTATGAACCCATGTACTTCAAGATCCTCATGGTACTCATATGAACAGTCACAATCAAAGCGTGACTGAGATACATCAATCTTTAGATGACGACTTTACAACGAATATTATGGATTAAGAATACTGATCAGCGATACGGATTTGATATTTTTGGAACATCATGATGTCTTGCCGGCATCATTGAAAACTGTTGACCGCTTCTCTCTTGCAGGAAACAAGCCTATGTTTATGTATACTATGATTGTCTTTTTGAATTTGGTGCTAATACTGTTATATGGAATAGGTCTTTGGATTATGGACGCGGATATTCTCTAATGGACGACGGCTGAATTATGAATGACGGACCAGACGCTTGTAATAAGGGTATGGCTTCAATGGGGAATTATGGAAATATTGGGGTACGGATGTTTCCGATATTGATACAGAATTAGTTTTTAATGAGTGGAAAATAGTGGGGCACATTTATTGTTGTGTATGTATTGTTGATATCAATGTTGCACAATATGATATGTAACCGACTGTATGAGCCTTATACCTTTGGAGTCATTTTGTGGCATTGTGGTACGAGAATTGGATGGAGCGGAGGGTGCATACTCCATGTAAGAATCACGAACCAATGCATACAATGGCCAAGTCTGGGGACAACAATATGTCTAGATTTAAGCCTTTTCAGCCGCACAAAGACAATAACTGCCTACATGAAGTTTCTACCGAGCGGAGAGACCGGAATGTAATGGTTACGAGACGGTTGAGAAGTGGTGAGCCAAAGATAACCAGGTAGAAAACCCATAGTATTCATCCACCCATCTAAGTAGAAATATCGTAGCACGAGGCATTCTGACCTAGCGTTGTCTTTCAAGATTGTGAAGAATTGTTTATGTGATTGACAAATCCAGAAGAACTACAACCAGCTGACCGTCCATATCGTGCTATTCTTCTGACATGACCGTACGTGCCTACCTTCACGATTTTCGGTGTAGTTCAGTATGTAGACCAACCCTCTCTTCCCAGGGTATACAGCTCCACTTTCGTCAGGATTCGGAGGAATGGCTACAATGATAGGGACGAGTACTATGCATAACATTCGCTGCCAAATGTATGGGTTTTATCATTATGGTATACTGGACTCAATATACATGTATAAGTGTATTCAAATGAGACCAACTTATCCAGCGATCACGGATTTCAAAGAGTACATTTATTACACTGAGAGAACAGAACAGCTAAGAAGATGGGGTTGCATGTTTTGCAAACGATAAACTCACACATTTCAGATCACAATAGCTGCTATGACCACTTGCACCTCTGAACCAAATTTAAAATATAACAATCTTTAGAACCAACTTGGTGGTTTACTTACTTTTCCTCTATAGTTTATAAGAATCCATTTGGAATTACATATTTAGTGTCAGAACGTGCGAGATATTTCGGTCAGTGACATTTCGCTAGCTACATTTCGGTATGCGATATTTCGGTACAATTAAAGTGACGGGTACGACATGCCGTCAGGCGACATTTCTACAACTTTATTTCATAGGCCAAATTATGTAGAAAATAAATACTTTCTAACAGACTGATAATAGGGCTACCAAGATGTGAATTCTTGTTGTGATTATCCAGATTTCAACATCAGTCAAATTAACAACGTAAAAAAGAATTAGAAAAGATAAATACATATGTATGTCGCATTCTCATCATTTAAATTTTAGAATATGTAACAAATATTATCATGTGACAGCCCAGATCAGAATAAATGAATAACAAATAGTGCCACCTTTAAGACTAACTAAGTTTAATGGTCACGAGCTTTCGCAGACAGTGGCGATCTGCTTCGTCAGATGAAGTGAAGTGAAATAGATGGTACAGGTATTTATACAGAATTCAGGTGAACATATTCGGGTCTAAACATGACCTGTTTAGTAAATACCTGTACCATCTATTTCACTTCACTTCATATGTCGCATCAGATATCCACTGTCTGCGAAAGCTCATGATCCTTAAACTTAGTCTTGAAGGTGCTACCCTTTGCTATTCATTTATACTACACAGACTAACACGGCTACCCACAATTTCTACAGATTAGAATAGGTGTATATCCGTTACAGATTATGTAGAATAAAATAAAAACTATTGCTTCACTTAGCATGATTACGTATCTGTTACAGTCTCGTTTGTGGGGAATTGGTTAACATATCTACAATACACAAAGGAACTTGCCCAATTAGAATCTGTCTTTTCAAGCACCAACATGTTTGGAAAAAATGTCGTATACTCCATTCGTGCCGAAATGTCACGTGCAGAAATGTCACTTGCGAAATGTCGTGTTCCCAAATGTCGCGGTTTCATAAATATAAATCGGATATTTTTTCGGTCGTCTCCTTTTATCACTATGGGTAAGCAGTATGATATGAAATAACTGGGTCCTACTTACCAGAACCATCGATAGTCATATCTTCCTCACCTCTCACTGAAATACATGCGTACTGTAGATAGCGCATTACGAAGACATATCACATTAATTTACCTTATGTGACATTCAAAAGTTTGTATTACTGCAGACAACAGCAAAAGCTAAAGAGAAATTACACAACATTTAGGAATAAGCTTCCCCTTTTTCAGCCTACTTTCGGCAACTATATGAGGGATTTCCCCAAAATGAACACCACGTGATGTCGTGATATCTGATATCCCTACCGACGTAACCCCAACGTAACCCGCCATTTCGTAACCCGCCATCAGGTGCTGTCCTATACTTGTTCTAAATTACAGATCTGCAACACCTCTTGGAATTTGAATTTGAATTTATTTGCAATACAATTTGCCGAGCAAATACATGAGTAATACATCTTGTACAAGGTAACATCTTGAATGACACGAAAGTTATTCATGTCTGCATCTTTTGTAAGCTCAGACAATAGATGTTTCAGAAGTGGTGAGAAAAGCTTGTAATTTATCAGATTTCTCGAGTCTGTTCTCCGCCAGATGAAGACCGAACAGTACACGGTAAAGTATGGGATATCGTTACGCAATAATGGCGACACACGATTCGCAAGCCATCTTATGGATGGCGAAGTGTACGCAAATGGTTATATATACAATACTACGACAGATTTTATTGTCTTATACAAATTGCTCCCACCCCTACATGCCATTTGAGTTAAAAATAATAAGTAAATCGATCAATAAAAGGTAACATTTTCAATTAAATAAATATTGTCTTCGTCATTGTAAGCTGAGATAGATGAAGTTATCTTTTAGCACTGATACACTTCGTTCTATCCTGTTACCTTCTGCCAACAGCGCTGTCTTAATCCATTAAAAACTTGTTGTTGTTGTGCTATTGTTCACCAAATTTGACTCTAAATCAGTGTCTGTTTTCAAAAAAAGAAGACTGGGTATATATTAAGGAAGATAAACGACTGATCTTACCTACGGCAGCTGCTTGGGGTACAGAGCCCGGGGCACCATCCGCTTCATGTAATGTCTCCGTTGACAAGGCGACGTTCGTGGATTCACTCTCTGCAAAGGTGATACAAAGGCCACGCAAGCGTCATTCAATATTCAGCCGTCGTCCATAATCTAAATGCCTAAATCGTTTAACAGCATTATCACAAAACCATGCACAGCACACATAAACAAATGCTAGGTTCCTCCAAGACAGAAGCACTGAGCAGCTTCTTGTGATATCGGCAAGACACCAAGAAGATCGAAATATCGAATCTCTATCGCTGATCAGTACCCTTAAATCCATCTCCATAAAAATTTCGTTATCTAGAGATCATGTCAGATTGAAGTACATGGAGGGAGGGTTCTTACGACCCCCACCCCAGGGTTAAGCGGAATTAGACACAAGTTACGAAACGTGACGCCAAATATCTTACACACTACGCTCGAATTTTGTTATCAGCTTGCGATATGCATCGCCAAATTTGGGAGACTTTGGGTGAACGACATGCTGGTAGATCTGTTTTGACGTTGATTAAAATATGAAGGACACTGAGCCCTCCTGCAGACGCTTTTACACACTCTCTGCCTTAAGCTATGGTAATGTATATATTTGTTAAAAGCGCATTTTTAAGGATTCCAAATATATAAATTTGTTCAGTGTAAACCTCTAGGCCGTGAAGATATTCGGATTTAAAAAAAAATAATTTAAAATTAATTTTAATTTTTTAAATGGCTATTCTCAAAAAAGTATTGTACTTTTCGTAACTTACGTCATCGTTTCCTGTGGAAAACTATATACTTCAACAGAAAATCCGTGTATCAGAAAACCACAGAAAACTGCATCATTGAAAACTATTGACCGCTTCTCTCTTTCAGGAAACTAGCCTATGTTTATGTATATATTGTCTTTTAGAATTTGGAGCTGATGCTGTTATATGCAATATAGAAAAGGTCTTTGGATTATATGGACGTGGATATTATTTAATGGACGACGGCTTGACAGACCAGACGTTTGTAATTGTAAAGTTTGGCTTAGTTCTCGTTCTATTGACATTTAATGGAATATTTCTTTGAAAAACTTAGCAACTCGCAATTTAGAATTAAATGTCGATAGAATAAGTACTAGACCAAAACTGACAAATCTGAGACAAAGATTACCTGTTGGGGTTGTATTCTAAATGAAATGATGATGATGTAAGTTACGATAAGTTGAATTCTTTTTCGAAAATAACCATATTAACAGAAGATTTTTTTTTAAATTAATTATTTAAACTTCAAATATCTTCACAAATTACAGACCTACAGTAAACACATTTATATATTTGGAATCCTTAAGAAATGTGCTTTTAACAAATAAATACATTACCTTAGCTATAAGGCATACTTTTATCTGTATAAAGACAAATTCTAAAGGGTGTGTAAAAGTGTCTGCAGGAGGGCTCAGTACTCTTAAGCAGGATTTAGCAAATGCTACTAGGTGAGATATGTAAACGCCATATACAGAGAGCGTACGACGTGAATGAATAACAAAGGTGCATGTGGTACGGATAAATATTCGTGTGTGATTGCCCCTTGCTGTTTATTTGTTAGTCGTGTGAATCATGTTTGGATGTGTTTCAGAGAATCCAACACATATCGAGGGTTGTTCAGACAGTTTTATAGGCGTCATTCTGACGGTTAAGACATTCATCTATGCGATTCTTGGAATTGAGAAGCCACTTAGCTCTAATTTTCGAAATAGACAAATAGGATATACTGTACGACAAATGACTTATACAAGAAGGGGAACGCGCGTCATTTCCACATAAGTTCGCTTCATATACAACTCAGAAATGCATCTCGGCAATGCAGAGTTCGTTTGGAGGTTAAAACTGGATCAGTTATGCATACACCGCAGGAACCCCTGACCAGGAGGCTCAGAAACATTTAGGGTTTACTGCTATGCCACTTGTGGTCGTGACATATTGAGTCTACATGTTCTTACTAGGATGTGAGAAGAAACAGTAAACATTCATGAATTATGTGACGTTTCAAGGGAGATACGTTTTATATAACTTCAATGTTACAAGCGTCCAGTCCGTCATTCATAATTCAGCCGTCGTGCATTAGAGAATATCCGCGTTCATAATCCAAAGACCTATTCCATGTTCCATATAACAGTATTAGCTCCAAATTCAAAAAGACAATCATAGTATACATAAACATAGGCTTGTTTCCTGCAAGAGAGAAGCGGTCAACAGTTTTCAATGATGCCGGCAAGACATCATGATGTTCCAAAAATATCAAATCCGTATCGCTGATCAGTATTCTTAATCCATAATATTCGTTGTAAAATCGTCATCTAAAGAATGATGTATCTCAGTCACGCTTTGATTGTGACTGTTCATATGAGTACCATGAGGATCTTGAAGTACATGGGTTCATATCTCATCAGTTGTCTGAATTTAAAATGATGTGTGTTGAAATTAAGAATTCAAAACCATACATCTGCATAAAGGGGAATCCGGGGTTTTTATAACTAGACGGAACCCCATGAACTAATATAAGCGAGACAAATACCATATAAAGAGATCTACGTATAGAAATGCAGAAAACATTACACGTGAACCATGTGAACTTCACGACAAAAGAGACAATTTCGGCATCGTAAACTATCCCTTTCTGGAGAGCAATATTCCAGTGGGACCTTCATATGGCGTATACATTTCTCGCCAATAGTAGCATTGGCTAGATCCTGTGTTAAATGTGACCATTTTAATCAACGTCACAAAACATTATTGCAGAAACTTATAAAACAGTGCCATACCACCATGCGCGATACATATCGCATGCTTTGGATTATGGACGCGGAGATTCGTTAAAGTAATGAATGACGGACCAGGCGTTTGTAATTCTGAATATCATTCCGACAGATCCATGGGAGGGATTAACCCTATCTGGCCTGGGGGGGCATTATGCCCCCCTACCAAACTTTCTGCACCATCTCCGGAACGGCAAAAATGGAGAGCTGAAACTCCGTGACTTTATAGTTTATCTTATTGGGGTCATTTTGAGCCTATTTGCATAACCCCCCGAGCAGAGGATCATGGGTAAATTCAAGATGGCGGCCACGTGGGGTACCAGAAAAATGATATTTCTGTCATATTTCTTCAAAATTTCTACTTTTCCGCGAAGAAAAGTGGGCAAAAACTATTTTATTTCATATCACATTAATATTTGCTAATTTTTCATGCAGTTTTTGTGGAGAAATTGCAAAAATAAAAAATTCGGAAAATCTGACCGAAAAATCGACCAAAAAATGTCGTTTTTGAAAATGACGTCACTGTGACGTCATCAAAGCGGCCATCTTGAATATTTTTACAGTTTCTGGTAGAGCTTGACCCAAGGGTATAGTGTAATAAGTTTCAGCCCCCTAGCTCAAGGGGTAAGAAAAATAATTAGGGGGGGGGGCATTTCGCCCCCCCCCCCCAGGCCTGGACAGGTCCCAAAAAGCCCAGGCCAGATAGGGTTAAGAAGTGCATTTGGTGTGTGTACCAAATATAATATTATGGTAAAAAGAATTGTGGGGAATTTATTCCAATGGAGAATCTAGAATTACGGTGAGTAAATTCGTAACTTGCTTGAACACATGCAGCCACAGATTTCCACTGCAAGCTGGACAGTTGCACACTGAGGCCTCGCCACAATCTGTATATAGTTATTGTGTTAAGGCTGGAATGATCCGTGACTACAGTCTTAATGAAACATTGATAGACCAGTCAATCAGGGTAATCTATATAATCAATGTTGTAAGTACACATAGAAATTAAATAATGTGGAATGTTCATGAAAAGGTATTCTGGGCTGCAAAAATACAAAATATGTTGGACAATATGACGCTATTGGATTCAGCGAATTTAAAGATCAGTATTCATTAGGGCAACCACTAACAGTAAATAATGGGAACATTTTAAATCAATCTGAGCCCATTATTATTACACAAGTCATGTAAACATAATCAACCTGAGCTCATTATTATTACACAAGTCATGTAAACATAATCAATCTGAGCCCATTATTATTACACAAGTCATGTAAACATACTGAGAACTAGATCCTCTAGATCAGATTTCCATCGGAGTGAAGCCTCGAAAATGTTTTATGCATTCAAGTTCTGCAAGAGTCAGTTGCATAATATCTATGTATATGTTCTCCGCACCAGCGCGGCCGTCATCACTGACCTAAATGCTTGTATTGTGCAAGCAATGGGTCTTCGTATTTCATGGGATCCTACTCAAATCGTGTCTATTGAAATGTGAGAGTTTCATGTTTAACTTACCGTCTGTTTTCAGCTCAGATACAGCTGGTTCATTTCTGTTGTTTCCGTCGTTGTCCGAGTTTTCAAGAATTTGTTGTATTTCTACTTCAGCATTTGTCACAAGTTCAATATGGAGCTGTAAGTGCGCTTGATTCAAAATCTCCTTCAGTGGCCCAAGTTTACGCACCGTTACATAAGAACCTGTGTTGAGACACTTGAGTACATCCATGACATTTTTGCACCTGGCTTTTGTCACTGAGGCTCTTCCCACATAAGGTTCACAGGCCACGCGCAACCTGTCGTACTCTTCAGTTTTCGGTGCAATTTGCCTGTCCAATTCTATAAACAGACTGCTCAACACTTGATCAGCGCGTTTACTGGCGTCCATGGTGCTGCGTGACTAGTTTGTATAATTACAAAACAAATAAGAGAGAATAGAATGACAGTAGCCTACTATGATGACTAAATAGAACACAAAATACAGTTCTGTGAAAGGAAACACCGATAGTCAGTATATCCAACATATAAAGCCATTAACAAGTTCCCGGAAGTTATAGTTCGAAGAAACATTACCTTATATAGCCCTATGTAGGTCATTGTCTTGTATAGTACATCTACAAAAATAGCTGATGGTATTAAGGGTGTATTAAATATTTATATTGTTGTGTACAAACTCATGCGACTACCGCTGAAAAAATGGATAATCCAAAAAGTACAGTCAAACAGACTATAAACGACATCATACAAGACCCAACTTGAAGTAAATTTTGAACCTTAGCCATTCAAACCAAGTGGAGATTTCTCAGTCTGGGTATTTCCCAGAATAATTTTATTTAAGATCTATGTCCTGCTATCACTGACAAGAGTACTGTGTACAGACACACGCTACTATATATTTACATGTATACATGTATGTAGGTCACTTTCGTCATATTATGTAGTATAAATCTCACGGATGCAATCTGCGTCCCGTGTAAAATATTAACTGACCTGTTCAGAGATAGCGTAGGTACAGAACAGTTTATTGGAACATTGAACCTCTTAATGTAGGCTGAAGCAATGTTTTGGGACAGTTTAATCTATATTGTAGGCTCCATCGTCTGAAGCACACATGTATGGTTGGCTGTAGAATGTATTCGTATATATTCGAATATGGATATTAATCTCAAGATATGTTCATATATATTCATAGCCAATCGCAGAGCAGTTTTAAATCTGCATATTAAATATGTTTGTATCCATATTAGTGCAGATATTATATCCGTATATATTAACAAAGTTATCTACTCTCTAAGTACAGAACAACAACAACACATCAATGCAATAACTCAGTCAACTTCTTTGTGGACTTATGGACCTTTGAAAACAATTTCTGAATTAAGAATAATAAAAAGCATATCTTTCGGGTGAAATATTCGATGTTTGTCGAACGAAAATTACACATTCTACGAATGACAAATACTACGTGAATTAGCAGGATTGTCACCGTATCGTTCTTTTGATTACAACATTCCTGTTAGATAACAAAAGTACAAGACAACGACAATAACAATCAATAGAACATTCGGGCAACTCCTTTGTGGGCTTATGAACCTTTGAAGGTATATCGTTCAGGCTGAACAATTTTTTTTGTATATGTAATATTTTATTTTTAGCACTTCTATCGCACCTGTTCTGGGGCCATTTATCCATTTAAACATACACGTGGTCCTTTGGAGATACATATCCCATACTAACAGCGAAATACGCGCGTAGCGTGCAAGAATTATGGCGTTTTGTTTCGTAACTTTTGTTTAATTCCGCTTATCCCGGGGCTAGAGGCCCTATGAACCCATGTATTTTAATTTGCTTATCTAGTTCATATGAACTGTAGCAATCAAAGCGTGACAGGGTGAGTAAATGAATATGATTTAACGTCGTTTTCAACACTATTTCAGTCATATCACGACGTTTGGTGCCTATTCGTTTTCACACCCGGAAACCACACGGGTACTGTCCTATTCCTTTTCACACCCAAGTTAGTCGCCGCTTACGTGAGAGATACATTATACTCTAGATAAAGACTTTGCAACGAAAATTAAATGGATTGGGTCTACTGATCAGATACGGATTTGATACTTTTAGAACCTCATGATGTCTTGCCAGCATCATTGCCGCCGGCAACTACTGACCGCTTCTCTCTCATTTTTGTCGGGTTTACCAAGGGTAAACCCTACATTAGTATCACTCTTCAGTTTTTCTTTTTTCTTCTGCACATGTGTAGTTTTGATCTGCTGCCCGGAGACTGTTCTCATTTGATGCCCCTTACAGCATTCATAAAAAAATACCGTTCTTCTGTCTGACAGTCATATACACATGTGCAATGCACGGTAGCTTGTGCATTGAACGTGATAATTGGTACATTGTCGCAGTAAATTTTATCTTTACAATTTCTTTTAAAATTTGCCTTTCCAATCTATTTTAACCGGTATCATTTGTTACGGCGGGAAGGGTGCGCCGTAGTCATTCTCCAGGCGTAACCACATAGCGGGTTTTTGTGGATACAAATTATGTATGCGAAGCCACATTTTAAAATCACCGAAAACAAGAAATTTCCAAATTGTGGATACACATGATTTTTTGGTGATGTATCCACATTTTTACTTCCACCTTACTTGATCAATTATCGGCATGAGAACTGAATAAAATTACGGCAAAACTCGGGTAGAAATTTTGGCGAAAGTTTTTTGGACATGCAGATTTCGTTATTTTTTCAAGTGTCTGACGTGTCTTCTCCGTCGATCTTCTTCAACAAAACGAAATAGAAACGACTGACAGTTTTGCACAAAACTCTTATAACATATCTGATTATGTTTACAAAGAATAAAGTCCTGGCGTGTTTTCCTTTTGCTGGTATGGATGGGAAAGACATACGATATCTCCATCCCGTCGCACGATGAACTTTCATCCCAAATCTGAATTTCCCTGAGTACAAGTAATCGTGAATTTGATTGGCTGAACAGTACATATTGGCTCCGCCCACACGTTGTTCAACCACTCAGCACACTTTTTACACGACATACGAATTCAAGGTCGGTTCGTTTTCTAGATTTATAGCTTTTCTTTCCAAACCATATGAATTTAAAGGCATTTCTGTGAAACCGTGATTATTTAGCATTTAAAATAACACTGTGAGTATGACAGTATCTTGTTTTAGAGTTATTGTTTTAACCAAGAGTTATTAGAAAAATGATCGTGGAGTAGGAGAGTGGCGAATTTTCTGAACTTGTCGGCGATTGCGATTTCTGAAGATTTTCTTGTCTGGATGTAGTTTTAGTAGATTCATTTTCTCACGGACTGAATAAGTATGGAAATTATATAAATGTGGATACAATGTGGATACATCTCTTATATAGGATGCGTATCCACATTTTACAAAAATAGAAGTTTTATGCTCTAGATAAAAATGTGGATACACATCCTATATAGAGATGTATCCACAAAAACCCGCTATATTGTGGTTACGACATTCTTCACTGTCCATCGACAACCGATCCATTTAACTGTTGTTGTAACATCACAAAGGTGGAGTTAGCTTTACTTATAGGGAACCGTCTTCAATGCGTTTTGATACACACAGCTGGTGGGGCTAATTTTTGTCTAAAAAGCGACAAATTGACAATTTCTTACAGTCTACATACTGAATTATCAGATAAAGAATAATCAATGCTCCCAAATAAACACAACCAGAGCTACAGTGGTTCAAACCTGCCGTATTGGCTTATTTTGCACTTTTCGGTGCATTTACAGTCGACATTTTCTCTTATTGCAAAATGATGTCACCTTTAACCAAAATCATATCTAGACTGAATATTTCAGAATTATTTGTTGTTCAAAATTGGTGTTGGTTAAAGGTGTCCTATTTTTGTAACGAAAAGAAAATCTGCACCGAAAAGTGCATAAAAATACGAAAATAAGCCAATGAACATTGGTGCGCCATAAATCCGTTTTCGTGCATCTGCAGCCCTTCATTATTTCGTGTCTTGTAATTCAGCATGTATAGGCTGTACAAAATGATCCATTTCATATCATTTTGATAAAAGTGAAAGTTTGGCCCTACAAACCGAACAGCTTGAGGAAGATTCCTTATGTAAAGCGAACACCACCTTTCCTCCCTTAAATGATCACAAATATGGGACTAATAAACCCCTCTGATGCAAGTAAACCCGACATCAGTACTTTAAGTACTTTGATTATGTATACTATGAATTTTTCTTCTTCTTGAATTTGGTGCTAATGCTGTGATATGTATTAGGTCTTTGGATTATGGACGCGGAAATTCTTTAATGAACGACGGCTGAATATTGAATGACGGACTAGACGCTTGTATTTCGATTGAAATGATATTTAAGATTTAAATTATTTATGCTTCCGAACATAATCATTTGCTTGACGGCGAAAATTTGCAAAAACGTTGTGAGAAACAACAAAACAGGCCAAAGAACAGAGTTTACACAGACGAAGATTTCTTGAGTTGTTGCTCGGAAATACTCTAGAACGCGTCTCCGACCATGTAAGACCCCTGAAGCTTCCGGGGCGTAGACGGCCCCTGCACCCTCGCCTATTGTGCTGTGATACTTGCCCCTTCATTCACAAATTCCTTCCACCGTGCCTGTTTAAGGTTATCTATATAAGCTTGTCCCCTGTAAATTCAGTATGATCTCAAGCGCTATATGTCGAATGTTCCGATCACGTTTTAATTTTTCTCTTATACCTATGCTGGCCATGCGAATTGGGGGGGGCGTCCTGTCGGATGTAGGCCTACATAGAAAATCGTGTGCGTGTTGCGCCAGCAACAGTGCGTCATGGCCAGGTCGTATATTGGTCAACATCCACTAATGAGAGCAGGGAAATAGTGGAGCGAGCTTGTGAAACGAAACATGCGCTGTGAGGAGATATATTTTCGTTCTGAAAAGGGGGCCTTCCATTTTGACCTTTCGCCAATTTTAATGATATCATCAAATATAAAGTATTATATTATCAATTGCTGATATCATCAAATGATTTGATGATATCAGCAAATAAATCGTATACTTAACTTTATCAGCATATCGTTTAGTGATATCATCAAATGATTTGTTGATATCATTAAATGATTTGCCGATATGTCTAAGTATTTGATGATATTCTTAAGTTTTTGATGATATCTATTTGATGATATCAGTAACTCATGTCATGATATCAAGGAACGGTCTGGCCAGACAAGAACGGTATATCCAATTGACGTTCACTCCGAATAGGTCGATAATTAGTTTAATGTTACCGGTTGCCATACCAACAGTAAAAATAAACACAACATATTGTACTAGAGTAAAGCAATACCTATATCGAAGAGGTTACAATGGACACAACTATTGTATTAGAGTAAAGCGATACCTAACCCAACTATATTGTACTAGAGTAAAGCGAAACCTATATCGAAGAGGTTACATGAGCACCATGCACGTCACCATTATTTTCTCCATTATAATGGGTGGGCCAGTAGTAGTATACAAAGGGTAAATTGAGTCCGATTGACCTCAGAAATTTGCATATGACCTCTGTGACGTCACGCGACAGCCAATCAGAAGCGAGTATTGTGTCACATGGGGTCATGTGTGGTGGTGGTGGTGGGTTTAAGATGGCGGCTTGTGGTTGGTGGTGGTGGTGGGTTTAAGATGGCGGCTTGTGGTTGGTGGTGGTGGTGGGTTTAAGATGGCGGCTGTGTGGTTGGTGGTGGTGGTGGGTTTAAGATGGCGGCTGTGTGGTTGGTGGTGGTGGTGGGTTTAAGATGGCGGCGGCTGTGTGGTGGTGGTGGTGGGTTTAAAATGGCGGCTTGTGGTTGGTGGTGGTGGTGGGTTTAAGATGGCGGCTGTGTGGTGGTGGTGGTGGATTTAAGATGGCGGCTTTGTGGTGGTGGTGGTGGGTTTAAGATGGCGGCTTGTGGTTGGTGGTGGTGGGTTTAAGATGGCGGCTGTGTGGTTGGTGGTGGTGGGTTTAAGATGGCGGATTGTGGTTGGTGGTGGTGGGTTTAAGATGGCGGCTTGTGGTTGGTGGTGGTGGGTTTAAGATGGCGGCTGTGTGGTGGTGGTGGTGGGTTTAAGATGGCGACTTGTGGTTGGTGGTGGTGGGTTTAAGATGGCGGCTTGTGGTTGGTGGTGGTACCCGGTGCATTATGGGACATATCCAAGATGGCGGCACGTATGTTCAAGATGGCGGCACATCCGGTGTCGAAAACTGGCCATTTCGTCGGGATGTGGTCACCTAGTGTCGAAAACTGGAACCTGTATGGGTCCCGCTAGACGTTTTGGAGCTAGGGGCGCCACTAATGGTCCAATGAACAAGTGTGTGACGTTACTTCCGGTTGGGGTGAATGGGGCGTGACCTCTGGCCATGTCTAGACTTGTCTGTGTCTGTCATGTACTGGGGGTTTTTTTTCTCTACAATGGCGTTCACGTGGTGTGGTGGGTCTGCGCAAGTGTGTGACGTCACTTCCGGTTTTGACTAAAACTATCTCCAACTTTTCCGGCCCCGGCGGGCCCCGGCCCCCCACCGCAGCGCGCGCGCGCGCGCGGGTTCTCCGACAGTGCGCGGCATCACCGGCAGCGCGCGGATGCATATGCCATTGTGGAAAACCCCCACAGACAGGTCAGTACATGCATTCCTATGATGTTCACGCATAATAAAAATGTAATCTGTGTTGTTGTTGCTCCCTTTTTTGGACTAACCCATCAGAATAGTACGTATCACGGACTACACCCGTAGAGCTACATCTGGTCTATAAAACACGTCCCTCTGGATCCTACACCTTCATTTCTACGGTTGCAGAGCCATGGCGGAGATCCAGCCCCATGCGACTCGCATTTTACAGTATGCCACCGTGGTGAATTCATTCACGGGTTACCGAGCAGTGGTCCGGTCCATGTTTGCAGATGGCGACGACAACGAGGGACGACGCCAGATCCTGAACGAGTTCACAGAAGCGGTCCTCCACAGAGTGCACTCGATGGAGAGGCGTGCCATCACTCACCACTACTGGACTATGACAGCCATCCTTGATGCTCGGGCTATGGACCACGAGCGCTCACGCCGGAACCAGCGACGACTGGTTGGCCTCACACTAGTCTGTGCCCTATTGACCCTGGTGCTGTGGTATTGACAGTGGGACTATAAATACGAGGGTCAGACAGAGTGTGTGTCATTTACCCTTAGTCATTGGGTCAACCGTGTCACCGAGAGACCTACCCATAAATACGAGAGACAGACAGAGTGTGTGTCATTCACCGTTCGACATTTAGAGCAAGCATGTCATCCGACCTACGAGCCATTCTGCCCCTTACACCCCGGGTGGGGTTACACGTCTATGAAGATAAAGTCACCCTGGGGGAAGACCGTGGAGATATTTGCTGGGCGCCCGCTGAGACCTTATCGAATACGGTGACGCTACCTCGTGACGGCTGGACCAAATTTAAACGGGTGTTGAGTGGCGAGCTCGACGGAAACCTCATCCACATAGACAATGCCATCTACGTATACCGTGCAACCTTCTTCCTACGCCTGGGCCGCTACCAAGACCCTACGCGAGGCTTCAACCTAGACCCCGATCTGTGGTCAGCCTTGGAGAAAGTGGTGCCTATTGTGGACCAGCTGTTTACACCGGACGAGCGGTCATCACACCAGTTGGGGTGGGCTCGTGCTATTGAGGACGCGCTGGCTGAACCCCATGAACAACTACATGAACCCGACGACGACGATGCCATTGATTACCCGGCTAGACTCAGTCAGCCCAGTGACATGACCACCTGATCCTTTGATCTCACGGGGTTCTCCCTATAAATACGAGAGACAGTGAAATCTGGTACCATTCACGTACTGACCATGACGGAGCATATAGTACTGGCGTATTTCAGCTTGACCCCCGAGGTTTTCCTGCACGTGTATGCGGATAAGGTCGATATCATGGAGGAGGTGGGAGACATCTGTGATGCGGACCCTACACAACCGCGCCCGGCTCACATTCGTCTGTCCCGGGAGGGCTGGACCAAATTCAAACGGGTGTTGTCTGGTGAACTGGACGGCGATCTCATCCACTTGTGTCACGATGTGTACATCCGACGCGGCCCTTTCTTTGCTCAATTGGCTCGGCTAGATGGGGTACAGTGCATTTTACCCTTCACCCTGATCTATGGTCTGCATTGGAAGATGCCGTGGTAGATGTGGATGAAGTGCTTATCAAGCGGTCATTAGACGAGTTGGACTGGTCATTGACCATGGCCACTGTGGAAGCCCACGAAGAAAATCAGAAAGAAACTCCGGCCCAAGATATACCGGTTATAAATAAACGATAGAGCCAGTGTCCATCATCATTGTGTCACCATGAAGCGCTGGGAGAAGGTGTTGGATAACTTATACTACAGTCCCGACAGTCCGGCGGCCTATAGTGCATTGTCGGCTCTCTATCAAGCGGCCAAACCCCAGGGGATACAACGTGCCCAAGTCCGAGATTGGTTAAGAAAACAAGACACCTATACCTTACATCGATCTGTCCGTCGCCATTTTCTACGGAACCGCGTCATCGTGGGAGGAATAGATGCCCAGTGGCAAGCGGATTTGGTCGATATGAGCGCCTTTGCCAAACACAACGATGGGAATCGGTATATCTTGACATGCATCGATATCCTATCCAAGTGTGCGTGGGTGGTACCCATCCGGACGAAAACGGGGACGAATCTCATAGCGGCGTTCAAAGACATCTTCAAGATCGGGCGCAAACCTTTGTATTTGCAAACCGACGAAGGCACGGAATTCCTCAACAGACCGTTCCAACAGTTTCTGAAATCCCAGAAGGTGTTTTTCTTCCATACGTACAACGAGACCAAGGCTTCCGTGGTGGAAAGGTTCAACAGGACATTCAAAGGCCGTATGTATAAATATTTCACCTACAAGAATACAAGGCGGTACATCGATGTTCTCCCGAAACTGGTGAGGGGTTACAATGGAGCCTATCATCGGAGTATAGAGAGAGCCCCCATTACCGTGACCCAACGCAATGAAGCCCAAGTCCGGCGTGTGTTGTACCCCCGGCCATCGCAGCGAACGACGAAGGCGGTGTACAAGGTCGGGGACCCTGTACGGATCAGTAAAGTCAAGGGCAAGTTCGAGAAAAGTTACTTGCCCAACTGGAGCGATGAGCACTTCCTGATTAAACGGCGCCTACCCCGACAGCGGCGAGTCTATGAACTGGAAGATCTTCAAGGGGAACCATTGCTAGGCACGTTTTACGAGATGGAATTACAGCCTGTCGTAAAAACACAGCAAGACTACTACACGGTGGAGCAAATTTTGAAAACGGAACGTCGACGTGGCAAACTGTTTCATTTCGTGAAATGGCAAGGTTGGCCCAGTTCCTTCAATTCCTGGGTCGCGGCCAATCAGGTGAAACGACTATAAAGCCAGACACCACTGCCGTCCTCCTTCATTCCACGTCCGACCACAGTGCTATGGACCAACAGCAGCTGCCTCTGAAGACAGCGTCTCGCAAAACGCGCAAAGCGCAAGTGGTCTTTGGGGTGATAGTGCTAACCCTGCTGAGTTTGTTGTACGGAGGTGTGTTTTACGACGTAGCCTATGTCAGCACGTTACTTAACCAACTGAGAACACCAGCCACCAGCGAAACCGGTCTACAGAGAGCACCAGTCGTATCGAGCCCAGTCACCACCACCACCACACCCCGTGTACAAGCCACGTCGAGCTCTACACCTACACCAAGAACACCCACTACGTCTCAAGACCCACCGGATTTCATCCCTCACAGTGAACAGACAACGACCACCGACGTTGTACCCATCACCACCATCATCATCCCTGAACGTGAACAGACAACGACAACCGACGTTGTACCCACCACCACTCCAGTTCACTCATACGAAATTTACAAGAGCGGGTTACCACGACAACGGATACACGTCGAACCATGGACCTACGGTGGCAGCATCCCTTCACGTGTCTCATCGCAGGACCGACGGGCTCCGGCAAAACGCACTTCGTCCGGAAGCTCCTTCAACACGCCGACAGCATGATCACCCCACCTATTGTCCGAGTCGTGTGGTGTTACGGAGAATGGCAGGCAGCGTATGCAGCAATGCCCCACATCACGTTCGTGGAAGGCCTACCCAACATGGCCGATTTGGAACCCGACACCTTGGTGGTTCTGGATGATCTCATGGCGGAGACGGATGCGCGGGTCACCCAACTCTTTACCAAAGGCAGCCACCATCGACGGCTCAGCATCATCTACATTGTGCAGAATCTGTTCAGTAAAAACAAAGAACATCGGAACATCAGCTTAAATGCCCACTACCTGGTGGTCTTCAAAAGCCCGAGAGATACCACTCAACTGCTGCACCTGGCCAGACAGATATATCCCGGCCGCACACCGTTTGCGTTGGAAGCCTTTAAAGATGCCACAACCCCTCAGCACGGGTATATGCTCTTCGACCTCAAGCAAGCCACCCCCGACCACCTTCGACTACGGACCGGCATCTTTCCCGGAGAGACCCACCACGTGTACTTGCAAAAATAATGTAAACACACCCACAGTGGCGCCCCCAGCTGGGATGTGTGTGTGTTTGATGATGGAGATAATAAAAAGAATGAATACCACAGCAGGGTTGACTTTGTCTGTGAGGTGGATAAAAAGGGCAGAGTTGTGGGTTCTGGCATTAGTTGTACATGATGTCTGCGCGAGTACGGAAGCACGCTCCCACGCTCCGTGTATTGAAGACGGCCCCACCCGAGTTAGTCCGAACCATTGTACGCGGTGCGGACCCTGACCTTGTACGCTGTCTGTGCGAGATCGGGTACAATCTGTTAAAAGGCAACGTACCACTGACTCCGGCTCAGAAGACCAAGTTGGCCAAGCATAAGACAGGTCTCCGAACCCTAGTCCATAAGCGGGTCCCACAAACACAAAAGAAAAAGGTGTTACAGAAAGGCGGCTTTCTCGGGGCCATCTTAGCACCGTTGGCCGCTTCCGTGTTGGGTCCAGTATTGGGTGGACTCTTCGGCCGACAATGAACCACACGAAAAAAATGGTCCTCGTCGAACCACGGTTGCTTCAAAACCTCCAATCGCCCTACCCTGTGCCACCTACGGTGAAGACCATAAACACCCTCGATGGAGAGATGCAACAGATCTTACAGAGATCGGGGTTAAGCGACAGTGAGAAAGTACAACGGTACAATGAGACGCTTCAGCGGTACATGCCGTTCATGGACCAATACAAAACCCTCTCTACCCCAGCAACAGCACCACCACCACCACCACGTGACAGACCGCCGACCTCAGCACCGTTCCAACAGCCGCCATTACCAGGGGTAGCCCCCACAGCCCCACAGTGGGTGGAAGACGAAGTGCTGAAGAGTGTACCTGCATCGTTCAAGAAACAAGCTGGCCTGGTATTACAACGGATGAAACAGAATCCTAACATGACTTGGAATGATAAAGGCGAACTCCTGGTACAGAATCAGGTGGTCCCCGGCACCCACATGACGGATTTAGTGAATGATCTGATGCGTCAACGCAGATCGCACACCGATCCTCGAGGATGGGAGGTCTTCGCTCAAGGCTTGAAAGACATGCATGTACCACAGGAATTGGTGGGGAACCCCCACCGCTGGGCCTTTATGCAGCAAACCCAGCAATCGCCGAGTCGTGCACCACGACTCTCACCACAACCTTCTTGGGAAGCCGACTGGGAACCGGAGTCACCCCCCAAAACTCCACCACCATCACAACGGGCACCTTCTTTTCACACCTTTAAAAAACCACCCTCGATCAGGACACCCCACATCTCCAGAGCCGTGACACGTAGCAAGTCAACGCGACGAACACGACGCCGGACACAACCGCCCAAGGCCTGGAACACCTATTAAAACCAACAGCAGCAGCAGGACAGCTCAGTCGCCATGTTTTACCTGACCCTACCCAGTAACAGTTCGCTGGATGTGTTTCCTGACAACACCGTGGCCAAGTACGTCACCCAGTTACCGCAACCGTTACATTTACCTGGCCGGTGGGAATGCGGCCTCGTGGATATCCAATACCCTTACTCGTGGTACAACGTGCGAGCCAATGAAGTGTGGTACGAGGTGACCTACGAAGGCAAAAACACCCGACTCACCCTGCCCGAAGGCCAATACGATACCCCCAAAGAGTTCATGGGTGGGCTGTCAAGACTGATGCATTATAAGGCGCTACGGGGGGTGACGAATACTTCAAGACCCATCAAAGCCTATCCCTTCAAGAATCACGTGGACTTCGATTACAACGCACACAACGACAAGGCACAGCTTATCGTCTCCGGCAAGGCGAGTGTCGTACTGAGTGCTATCCTACAGCAAATGCTGGGTTTCGATCTAAAGACGTTCGCTGGTCCCACCGAACACCATGGCGAGATGCCGATGGATATGAAGTCGGGTATGTACGGACTCTACGTCTACTCGGACGTGGTGGACAACCACATCGTGGGCGATATCAACACACCTCTGTTACGGGTGGTCCCCATTAAAAAGACGTATGGAGGTCAAGTCACCCACAGTTTCACCCACATGCTCTACTTGCCCGTACGACAAACTGACATCAACACGATCACGGTGGATATAAGAGATGACACGGGACGACCGGTGGCATTCGAACGAGGAAAAGTGGTGCTGACACTTCATTTTCGACAAGCACGTGCTCCCCACTTTGCATAATGAAAGTACCTTACGAGTGCGATGCACGCAGCTATGCCGACTATTATGCCCAACAGGCCGGGGGTGGCTTTGCGGTATTTAGCGGTGCACGCATGCAACGAGGACATGGACTGGGGAACATACTCGGCAGCATTGTGAAAACGTTCCTGCCCTTGGTGACGCGTGGGGTGAAAGCAATCGGCAAACAAGCGGTACGCAGTGGACTGGAAGTGGTCGGTGATGTCTTGGGGGGTACGGCACCCAAAGAATCTTTGAAACGGCGGGCCAAAGAAGCGGGAGGCGTCTTGGTGGCCAAAGCACAACGCACCGTTGGGAATAAAAGAGCTGCTCCACCGAGACCACGCACCAGTCGACGACCGACCCAGCGACGACGCACATCGAAGAAGACAAAGGATATCATTTCTTAAAACATGTCCTTGATCCACGCCGAGTCTTGCCCCTCCACCAACAGTGAATTTGATTTGTGGACCGTGCCGCCCACACAGACCAGTGTCGAACAAGGATTATGGGTGGAGCATCTCCCGCTCTCCAGCATCAACGAAACCGGGCCCATCGAGTTCACCATCAGTAATGCGGATACGGCCTATGTGGATTTAGCCCATACCTACTTGTATGTGAAAGCCAAGGTGGTCAATGGAGCTGGCACCAGAATCGCTGACCAAGCAACGGTGGGCCCGACGAATCTCTGGCTGCACTCGATGTTTCAGCAGGTGGATATTTTTCTCAGCGACAAACTCATCAGTGACTCCACCAACACGTACCCCTATCGAGCCTACATCGAGACACTGTTGTCGTATGGCCGAGAGGCTAAAAAATCTCAGCTGACAACCGCTTTATTCTACAAGGACACGCCCGAGCACATGGACACGGCGGACAATGGGGGATATAACAAACGGAAGGCTTTCACTGCGAACAGTGCCTCGGTGGATATGATGGGTCGACTGCACGCAGACATGTTCATGCAAGACCGGTACCTCTTGAACAAGATCCCCATCAAAATCCGACTGATACGGGCGCCTCCGACCTTCGCCTTGATGGCCACTAACGTAGAGGGGCATGCAGCGGACTATAAGATTGTCATCCAAGACGCAGTCCTGTATGTCCGAAAAGTGAAACCGAATCCAGCCGTTCAATTGGGACACATGAAAGCCTTGGAAACAAAACCAGCCCAGTACCCTATCCGACGTGTGCAAACCAAAGTGTTCTCTGTGCCTGCTGGAAATATGGGCCCCAACAAAGAAAACCTGTTCCTGGGGGAACTACCCAAGCGATTGATCCTGGCCTGTGTGGAAAATACCAGTTTCAGCGGAGCCTACCCAGAGAATCCGTTTGACTTTCAACATTTCGGCATCAATTTTGTGGCCCTGCATGTGGATGGACAACAGGTGCCAGCCACGGCCTTAACACCGAACTTTGGGCGGAGGAATTTCATTCGAGCCTATCAGAGCCTGTTTACAGCCACCGGTCAAATTAACCAGGACGAAGGGAATATGGTCAGTCGGGAGGACTACGCGAACGGATACACGTTGTTCTGTTTCGATCTAACCCCCACCTTAGAGAACGACCATCAGCTGGCCCTGGCCAAGCAAGGCAACTTACGGTTGAAAATCCACTTTGCACGAGCCCTGGCGACCACCGTCAATGTGATCTGCTACGCCGAGTTTGACAACATCATTCAAGTGGACAAGGCGCGCAACGTCCTGTGTGACTTCTCCACCTAACATGGATACAGACCAGATAACCATCGTGTTGGAGAATGACCCAGAGACACGTATGGTATTTCAAGGGGTGTTCGCCCGAGATGTGTTTCCATTAGACCGTATGTATCCTGCTGCTTACGTTCTCAACACGGACCCGATGGATCGATCCGGTGAACACTGGGTGGCCGTGTACTTGACAGAACAGCAGGGCGAATACTTTGACCCGTACGGCCTGCCACCCCTCCATCCCGATTTAACAGACTTCATGGATCAAGGCACAGAGACGTGGTGTTGGAACAGTCAAACGTTGCAAAGCCTGACCAGTGGCGTGTGCGGACAATATTGCTTGTTTTACCTGTACCATCGATGCCGGGGAAGACCCTTATCTACCATCGTACAGATGTTTGACGAGTACCCCCAGGCCGAGGACCGCGATGTACTCGTCTATGACTGGGCCGCCCATCATTTCAATGTACAAGTCCCGTTCTGGGCTTGAATTCTTTCAATGAACATACGCCCGCTGTTCTGGGCTTGAATTAATTACAAGCCCCTTGTTCTGGGCTTCAGTTTTCACGTGGTTGTTCTCACGTTGTTGTTGTTCACTGAATAAAAAAAAAAATGAGATCTCACCAAAAAAAAAAAAACCCTGTCTTGTGTGTTTTATTCATAATGCATCTGAAGATTCAGTCAAACTGAAATCAGTGGTGTAGGATGGGGCCAAAATATCACCCATTAAGGTTAGAATGCAAGCGCACTATAGTAAAAAATAGAGAGCCAATGAAATCAGCCCACAGACCAAGTACGTGTATTTGGTCTAGGTTTGGAGCGGGCATTTCATTGAGGTGCGTGTATACGGTGAGTGAAGAGACTCGTCCAACACGTATAGATTATGACTATAAGTTCTTTGTATTCTCCGAACCTTGCCGAAAGGGAGACCGTTTGACAGGTGACCTTTTGATCCGCGTGTGCGCACTGCCGGGGATGACGCGTGATGACGCGCGCGCGCGCTGCGTGCTGGGGCGGGCCAGGCCAGTGGAAAACACCCCGGCGGTTGAACATTGGAACTCTTCTGGGTTTGGAGGATGAACATATGGACGTCTAAGGGGAAAAATTGGAACTCTTCTATGTTTGGAGGTAGTTTTTAGTGAAAACCCGGAAGTGACGCCACAACCCACGTGACCTGCGTATATACTCCTGTAAAATAGAGCCGATTTTATTTCTTTGGAGGGGCAAGGTCAATAGGACTTGCGCTTTTTATACTACTAAACTGTGAAGTAGATTACATCTTACATAGGCCTTAAGGCCGTGATATGCATATGAAGTATTCTGGGGCATGGTCAGTACTTCCCAATTTTCCCTTCGTCTACTACTCGCCGATTTTTATTTTTTTTTATTATTATTATTATTTATTTATTATTTTTTATTTATTTATTTTTTTTTTTCTCCGTTTTATTGTCAAATGCAGGTATTCAAATGATTTGACAAATGATAGCGTACAAACGATGTAAACATAGGGAAAATTATTTGAGAAATTGTAGTTTGTTTCAATCAGCTGGTATGCAAAAGAATCTCATAGCGGCGTTCCAGGACAGCTTCAACACTGGACGCAAATTGTTTCCTGCAAGATAATAAAATAAAAAATAATAAGGGGAGAAAAAAGTCTGCGCAGGTGGGACTCGAACCCAGGTGTTCTCGATCAACAGCTCAATGCGTTTCCATTGAGCCACGACCATGTTTTTGCTTTATAAAGATGTTAACTTCAACCAGAGTTGTATGGTTGGAATAATTCATTTGTTCATTTGAATTAACGTTTTCCCTATGTCTAAACGTGATCATACACTTCCAATTTTCCTCTCGCTGCAAATTTTGCCACTTCTTCAACTGAACCAATATTCTTGCTTACGTCATGTCCACAAGTTTTTATATAATCTTGATCAATTACCAAACATCTACCAAACCTACTTCATCAGGCAATATGCTATTCATCAATATTAAACAAGAACCCGCAACATCAATCTCTACAGACCATTTCACTATTCCAACTTATCTTATTACACTCTCAAGTGCTCAGGTCCTCGGGAATGGAACAAACTTCCCTCTTACTTAAAAACAATTGATTCCTCGTCACTCTTCAAGTCAAAGGTTAAATCCTATCTTCTTGAAAAATGTAGTCAATTTTGATGATCCTTCGTATTAAGCTGTGTACACATCGCATCGTTTTTTGGCTCAACTCACCTATTACATTCGCTCAACCTAATTAGTTAAATATCTAGGGATAGAACAAGCCCATCTGTCAATCTCATGTTATCATATACATAATATATATAATTTTTTTTTCTTTCCCTTATATGATTGACACTGAATATGTATTTCTTTATGGATATTTGGTGAATAAAATCTAATCTAATCTAATCTAAACGTGGTACTACCACGATAAAAAACATGCTAAAAAAATAACCAGGCCAACCCAAAGATAATATATGCCACCCTACGCTACGTAACTGTTGCTAAAACCATATAAGGGGGTTCCCGGTAAATTTGAACAAATGATGACGTCATGACCGAAATATCAACAACGCAGTTTCCACCGAGACCGTGTCTTGGCCAAAACCGATAATGTCGGTGTGAATTTCAATGGATGTAGGCGAAATAAACGTAAGCTATCCTTCTATCACACACAAACTCATGTTGGCCGCTCTCAAATTTTCGTACAGGCCTTATTGCGAGAACTTGTGCGAGACGTGTGCACGAAAACTACGTGCGAAATCAGGCCTATTTTCTCATCGCATGGGCGGAAACAACTGCCGATCTAAGGAAAAATATTACCTCAAAGGCAGCAACCGAATTAGCAATGTAAGCCTGAACAATTATATTTTCAATGAATACAAGGTTGTCTTGAGAAATATATCTCAAAATATGATTAATTAATGATTTTCCATCATGACAAACGAAAAACCGGCTTCAAACAAATATGGCGGCGGGTATTCGAAGCTCGAAGTCAGAAAATTGCCAAACTTCAAAAATTCAGATCTCATCAACCAGAACGTCTTATGTGCTCACAGTTATTGACAATATCGTAAAATATGTATACTTGCTAACCTTAGTTGGATTCGTCATGAAATCATTTAGGAATAAGTAATTCGGGCACTTTTTGTGACATAGCAAAACGAAGATGACAGCCGTTTCCCTTTTCGCTGCGATGGTTTACACGAAAAACCGGCTCAGTTATAAAAATCCATATCTCCGTAAATATGAAATGTCCAAACTTTTTACGTCAAGACAATATTCTCTTATATGTGTACTTCCTATTTCCCGCAGGAATTTATGCAATATAAATTTTATCTCTGTATCCATTGTCTTTTATATTATTTTGTTATTATTATGGCATTTGCCATACTCTATATGTGAGAGAATAGAATAGAATAGAACTTTATTTATGCTAATCAAAGCGCCCGCAAGGAGTCAACAATGAAAACATTACAAAAATTCCAACATTACCTATCAAAACAGCCCACCCCTCATTTTGTTGACTCCCTCCCCATACCCGAGATACATACCACTAAACAATATATCATGTAATATACAAATACCATGGTTTATATTTTGTTTTGCTTACTGCTGGTGTCACTTCGGAAGAGAGACACTTTATGTAGGAACTCAGCTACAGCTAAACAAATCAGTGGACTCTCATTGCTAAGTATCCAGGTAAATTGAGTCGAGCAATAAAAAGAATTGAATTGACTTGTTTGTATTATTGAAATTACCTTGTATACGTAATATATAGTAATTGTTCACCTGAATAAAACATTGTTTCACGTTCTATCAGAATTCACGCATTATTTATTTGTAGCCGAAAAATAATGTTTTCATCAAACTGAAAAATCTTTCAGACTTTCAAGGAGGGCCCCTTGAAGACTGTCGAATTACCCACACCACCCCAAATTTATAAGCCGATATTCTATTCTGTGAAAGCTGGATATGAAAACGCACTGAGTCACCCGGGGATGATAGGATGAGGTAGGATTTCCTCTCTGAAATAGACAATGCATGAGGAATTCTTAAAGATAAAAGTGTTTTACAACGTCCATATTTACGCTTCCCCATGGAAAGCACTGCTACTGCAAACACACTGGTGGTCTATAAAGTAACACACAAAAAAAAACTCAGAAACAAACTAATACAATATAATAACCTGGGATACAGTATATCAGAAGGACCAGTGATTCCACCAAATTAAGCTGCAGATGATATGTACAGACATGTCACAGACGCCCCTCAACCCTCTGTCACACTGCACTACAGAGAGGACACTCTTTGGGATCACCTACATTAATAATAGAAAGCTCACTGAGAAAAACCTGGAAGTAATAATTAAAGGAAAGGAGTTAACACAGGATCAGCAAGCATAGAGATGCTGAGAGCAGGCAACCATTTCTGTCTGTGAGTATGAAATTATAATGGAATAAGAAACTATCAGGGTCTGAAATAGCAGCATGATCAGATATGTCTGATGAAAAAACGTATCTCGCCTATGTTCAAAGAATAAAGTTCGACCAAACTCTGGGAATTGACTGAGAATTTGAACATGTTGAATTAGCTTATCTCAAGACTCTGAACGGTAATATAGACAATATCAAACATGCTGGCAGCTTCAGAGGAAATTCAGGCTGAAGAAAGTTCTGCACAATGCTGTCTGTTGTGTTGTCAAACCTGGTCATGGACATACCTGTATAGAATTGGAAGAAAAAAATAAAAAGTTAAGTACTAGTTACTCATGTAAGGAAAGCTGTCTCATCAATGCGAGAACAAGAGCAGCTGACTCAACCAAAACAACTAGAGGCTAGGCACATATCATTTCAACCCTTCTAGAGGTCTGGTCTGAAAATATAAAAGTGCCGCTGCAGTCCCCAAAGACAAGAGTTATAGAGAGATTACACTGTAAATCACACTCCAGCAGGGTCTGAAGTAGCGGTCAGATATGAGATATATCTGATCAAAATCTGGTTCTGTCAGATCAAAAGTTGCTATCCTGTCCAAGTTCATATGTTAGATATAAAAAAAAAAAAAAAAATGAAATTTTCTTACATATTTATAGACCCTGCTCGAGTATAATGGAGACCATCTGAATATGATGTTGAGACAAAACATAGGTGATGGTTTCACACTTCTCCTACAATATGAATAGAAAGGAACAAGTCAATTATATGTACTGAAATTAGAGCAGTCAATGCGGGCCTCCTGAAAAGTAGAATGTATTACGACCATACACTAAATATATACACAAAGTAAATTCAGTTCAAGTCACTATGCCTGGTATAGCTGGATTTCTGACAAGCTTAATGTTTATCTATACTGAAATGTGAGCAGTCAATGCTGACCTCATGAGAAATAGAATGTATTATGACCATAATCACACACTAAATATATACACCAAGTAAATTCAGTTCAAGTCACTATGATATAACTGGATTTGACAAGCTTTGTATGTTCATGTATACTGAATTGATGAGCAGTCAATGCTGACCTCATGAGAAGTAGAATGTATTATGGCCATGATCGCACACTAAATATAAACAGTCACCAAGTAAATTCAGTTCAAGTCAGTATGCTATAGCTGGATTTCTGACAAGTTGTATGTTCATGTCTACTGAATTGTGAGCAGTCAATGCTGACCTCCTGAGCAGCAGAATGTATTGTAACGATGATATAACTGGCTTTCTGACAAGCTTAGTTTGTTCATGTATACTGAAATGTGAGCAGTCAATGCTGACCTCATGAGAATGTATTATGACCCTGATCATACACTAAATATCTACACACCAAGTAAATTCAGTTCGAGTCACTGTGATACAGCTGGATTTCAGAGATACACGTAGGCGGTGATGCACAGTGTATCTGAGTGATGATAGATAGAGCATACAAAATCGTTGGTAAATTCTGGCTCGTAAAAATCCATGTTAACGTTGGTAATATGTATACCACTTGGTAGAACAGGTAAGTCAGCAAAAGCAGCAGGACTCTAGCTTGATGGACTATTCTGGAGTTGATGAAGATGGAATGATGGATATTCCAGTCGATGATAGGTCTCCATCTCATGAATATACAATGGAGCAGAGGGTCCAAAACAGGATAGGAGTGACTGGACAGCGGAATGGGATAAAAAATCACCTGGGCTTCCCAACATCCAAAATCGTCCGCAGACACAACAGGATCTGTAATTATAGAGATATAACGCAGTATCCACATTCTGGGCATGCGATTCATTTCCTGATGTCCTGGATTCATGAATTCAGGATTGAACAGTAATGTCTAAATGGTAACTAGACAATGTAGATACAGAGCACTTGAGAAACAATCTGTATGTTCAGGCCCTGGACTTTCTGTATTTAAAACAGCTATGAATGAGAGTCA
Organism: Hanleya hanleyi; assembly: GCA_036873755.1. Taxonomy (NCBI): domain Eukaryota; kingdom Metazoa; phylum Mollusca; class Polyplacophora; order Lepidopleurida; family Hanleyidae; genus Hanleya; species Hanleya hanleyi. The sequence continues at coordinate 62,745 of JAVTVY010044378.1, read as the reverse complement.
CTACTCTGAGTGTAGCAAGTGGGTCAACCTCCCGTATTTACAACCACAAGTGGTACTACTGTGAGTGTGACAAATAAGGGTCAACCTAAGAGCAGCAAATTGTGTCAACACTGTGACAAATTGGGTCTTCCAGACATATAAACTGGATAAATGTCATATACTGTGAAAAAATCAGATCATAATATAAGGCCACCCACAATATTTTCTAGGGTTGCCTGTTCACATATGTGAAAAGGTTACATATTGGGAAATTTTAGATTTGATAGGATTTCACAAAATTGTGTTCAAACATGAAATCACAACAATAGGGTCAACGTGCCCAAGTGTCTTATCGATTCATACAGTGCAATGGCAAAAGGGGTCAACCTCCCCTGTAATAAATAGTGACAAATGGGGTCAACCTCCCCTGCAATTACCCTGGGGTCAACCTCCCCAGGAATCACAGTCACAAAACATACCATGTACAGTCACTATGTACCATGGTAACAAGGGGCCAATCTCCCCTGTAAATAGCCATGTACAACGTACAGTGGCCAAGGCAGGGTTGGAGATAAGGGAAAATAATTTGATCAGAGATCATTATTAAAAGCTTTGAATTTGATCAGCAAAATATTTATCCATGTTTTTATCACTATGGAATTTGGATTGGTTCGTGTCCAAATTTGATTAGTTATTGCTGATCACTGTCCCTTATTTCCATACCTGCAAGGGGTCAACCTCCCCTTGAACAAATAGTGACAAATGGGGTCAACCTCCCCAGCAATTACAATTAGCTGTGTACAATGTACATTAGCAAATGGGGTCAACCTCCCCTGTAATCGCAATCAATTAAAATATGCCATGCCAGAAATGCCTCTGAAATTTTAGGTGCTTCAGTTTAAAAGTGTGCAAATTCTCACAAATATCTTCATGTAAGTTGAATTTAGCTAAGTTTTTAACAAATTCACAGCCACTCACCATGATTTTGAAATTAGTCTCTTAGATATTTTAAGAATAGAGATTTAGAGCTCACAAAGCACCGAATTTGTCATGTATAAGTGCATGACAATTCATAATTATAAATAGTGAACAAAGGCTAATGGGCAACCTACCCTAGGTTTAGAAACCATGTATATTATGATATTAACTGCTTCCACTGGAAGACCATTTCTCTTCCAAAAACATTGCAGTGATTAATTTTATTAAAATAAAAAAATCATGAAAAGTCAATTCCCAAAATTATGACAAATGTCTTAGGGTCTGTGGCAAATCGCTCAACTGATATATCAGCCCAATCAATCAATGTTAACAAGCAGTAGTATGATGAACATGGCCACTAAGTGTCAGAAATAGACTGATATGTACTCAAGTGCATGCTCGAATTGGAATGTTGCATAATGCATGTTTATAGTGCACACCAGCACTGTGAGTATAGCTCAATGACTTTCCATGCTTACCATTGGAATTTATGTCAACAATTGATGGTCCATCAAGGTGCAGCTTTTAATGAAAGTCTCCATAAGCATATTAATAGTACACACTCTGACACGAGATTTAAAGTATGAAAAGGAGAAGTCTGAAGAGTGTATAAATTCTATCAAACAATAGTAATGATAGTACGGTGAATTGTACAATTATAGGACACTATGAACATTCAAATGTTTACAAATTAATTTCTTATTTACTGAATTTCATTATACATAACCAAAATATGGAAATAATTTCAGACTAATGTGATCATCTTGTGATTCACAAGTATAGGCTGATAATCAGTGATAACCGTATAAGGGCTAGCATCCAAGCTAATAACATTGATAAAATTGACTGGAATTTAGGTTAAATATGAATTGCGACACAGTAACGAGTGAGTTGAATTCGCACAAAACCATGATAAATGTGGACCCCATTTGATTTTGAACCACCCGACGAACTTAGCCAGCTTACGGATATGCAGGGGACATCCCACGCTTCATCCAACAACGCCTCCCAGCATATCTTGCAAAGAGTGTCTACTAGTGTAGTCATTACACATTCGTAACACCAGTCGGGTCCTTGATGTATGGATCCGAAAGGCCAACAGGTCCTCAGTGGTTGTCATGAGTCAGGGGCCAGATTTCGACTGTTCAACACGACACCACGTTCGGCGCGACCTCGCGACCCAGATTGTCCGAATCTGTGGGACTGGAAAACTTAAACGTGACGTTCCCTACATTTCTGTAGCAAACTGGAGAAACCAAATCCATCACTGACATTTTCCAGAAACAAATTCCAGGTAGCCGAGGACAGACCGACCTCGTGTTACAAAGTTGGAGAGTCTAATATAAGGGCGATAACTCACAATCAACAGTTACAATAAAACTGTAATCACGTTAACACTGGAAAGCGACCTTGTTGATCCTCACATAAACTTAATTATGGTAACCCTAATTTCCTTTTGTAGCCGAAAAATAATGTTTTCATCAAACTGAAAAATCTTTCAGACTTTCAAGGAGGGCCCCTTGAAGACTGTCGAATTACCCACACCACCCCAAATTTATAAGCCGATATTCTATTCTGTGAAAGCTGGATATGAAAACGCACTGAGTCACCCGTGCACTCGCAACAATTCGCAACAGTGTAATGAAATGTGTTCATTATTTAGGCGCTCATTTTCTACGACCTATACAGCCAACGTGGTTTATTAATATGCACACACATATCTTTTTCTTATAGTTCATTGGCTGAATACCATCTGTTTTACCACACCTACCCCACGTGGGTGTATGGGGGGGAGAAATTCATCTACCGTCACACCCCAGAAACAGAAAACCGCTGGGGTGTCGACACCATGACACCAGGAAGAGCCAGGAAACATGTGTGTGTGTGTGCCGTTGGCCGAAATCATTAGCTTGATAGTTTAGTGTTTTCATTTCATCCATGTGGTAAACTGAAGACCGGATTTATACCGATGGAAATATCTGTGAATTTCGAAAAAATCCGTGACAAGCCAAGAAACAGAAAACCGCTGGGATGTCGACACCAAACCAGGGAGCATGTGTGTGCCGCTGACCAAAATCATTAGCTTCATAGTTTAGTGCGTTCATTTCATCCATGTGGTATACTGAACACTGGATTTACCGATGGAAATATCTGTGAATTTCGAAAAAATATATATGGAATGAGATTCGTGGTGATACCCATATTTTTTTAGGATACGAATGCATCGTGATGAAGGCTTCATGGTGTGTTATACCCACCTAGGAAAAAAACAGCCCCCAGATATGCATCAAACGCCCGGGAGTATGGAATATAGGTATACATCTGGACTAAACTCTTTTATCAGGTAAGCTAGACTTTAGTACTATACTTGCGTTGAAACCCATGCAGACAACCTATTCAAATTTCAATGCATTGGCAACATAGCGTCGCACGAAATATACGCGCCCCTGTTGACCAGGATTTTTTTATACTCCCACAACAACAGACAATTTGAAGACAATTTTCTAGCGGGGTGTTTTCTTGAACATAATTGCTGTAATATACTCTTCTTTTTGTGGACGCTAAATATAGGGAGAAAATGGCAACATTGTGACCAAACCATAACAGTTGACAGCTGTAAAAATAGATACCGTGGCATAAAATGAGAGAGAACATTTCAATCTGCCAATTTTCGAGATGAAAATTTTTTCTTGACGAAATAGAAATGAACGCGAATCTATATTCTACAAAACATTTTTTCTTGACGAAATAGAAATGAACGCGAATCTATATTCTACAAAACACTAGAAAATATTAGCGTAGGTGAATTTTTTTAGACTCATTTTAGACTGTTTTGTGCTTTCATCGAAAGTGAAAACACATCTCGAAAAGTGTGTAGCAGTGTCGATATAAATCTTCAACCTAGATGTAAAAATAGATACCGTGGCATAAATTAGAGAGAGCATTTCAGTACACCTCAAAAAAATGAAACCTGGACGGGTATCCTTCATCTCGAGGGGTCGCAAGTTCGAATCTTGCTTTCATTATGTGAGTATGTGTTGGACATGTGATCTTTAAATTTTATTATCACCAGACTAGCTTGAATGTTTTATGAACGCTAAATGTAGGGGGGGGGGGGAAATGGCAACATTGTGGCCTAACCATAACAGTTGACAGCTGGAAAAGATGTAAAAATAGATAAAAATTAGATAGAGCAGCTCAATACACCTAAACGGTATAGTTCAACCCCACCCCCAGCCCAACCGATGCCCCCTCCCCTAAGCTTCACTTTGATACCTCACTCGACCCCATCGGACCATTTTATCTAGGGACTACTTTTTCTCCGCGGAGGCGACCGCATCACCGCCAGACATGACCTCATCCCCGCGGAGGAATACACAGGTCAAAGGTTAACCGAACTATAGTCGTACATACTTGGCACACAGCCAAGGATGATGTCAAGCCGCCATCTTAAACCCACCACCACCAACCACAAGCCGCCATCTTAAACCCACCACCACCAACCACAAGCCGCCATCTTAAACCCACCACCACCACCACAAAGCCGCCATCTTAAATCCACCACCACCACCACACAGCCGCCATCTTAAACCCACCACCACCACCAACCACAAGCCGCCATTTTAAACCCACCACCACCACCACACAGCCGCCGCCATCTTAAACCCACCACCACCACCAACCACACAGCCGCCATCTTAAACCCACCACCACCACCAACCACACAGCCGCCATCTTAAACCCACCACCACCACCAACCACAAGCCGCCATCTTAAACCCACCACCACCACCAACCACAAGCCGCCATCTTAAACCCACCACCACCACCACACATGACCCCATGTGACACAATACTCGCTTCTGATTGGCTGTCGCGTGACGTCACAGAGGTCATATGCAAATTTCTGAGGTCAATCGGACTCAATTTACCCTTTGTATACTACTGCCAGTGGTGTCAATGATTTGAGGCAATGTGTTCACTCCTCTATCTTTCCCAGAACATACATGGTGGGGGTTCGCCCAGTGCATATCGGAGTTTTTAGCAGCAGTCTATTCATTTCACCAGAAACTAGTGGGCAAACATTTTGGCCACTCTCTAAAATAATTAATTAAAACTATTCAATCTAATAGATTGGAAACGATAAAATGAATCTGTTGTAGACAGAAAAATTTAACCTAATAGATTGAAATTTTCAATCTAATAAATGGAATATTCAATCGAATAGATTGGTACTAATTTCAATCAGGTAGATGAATTCTCAGTCATGTTCATTCCCTATATGCACCAAGATCACATGTTCATACAAACAGGAAATGAAGTGAAATATGAAAAATTGATATACCAAATGTGTTATATATATCATCCAGCGAAAAAAGACAGAAAACTAAAAAAAAAGTCCTATTGCACCGGCCCTTCTCCGTTGATGTATTGAATGGTCTCAAACTCGGCTTTGATCGGGGAATTATAAAATTAATCATATTTCAGTTTGGAACATCAGGTCAAATCATGACTGCATGATACCTGAGTAAATCTTCTTGCACAGGTTAGCCAGTATCTATATGTAATCAATATAATGCATCTTCGGTATCTGTGTTATATAACCACGACTGGGTATGAAGGTCTTATGATAATTTATGCTCAAATAATAAAATGTATCTAAACCATTCTTGGACAAGGGCTTTGGTGAGCAACGTTTATTTCAAGGAAGAATTAATCATGTTAATATCAGTAAAAACATTTACAGAATGTGTGGGTATACTCATGGTTCCAGTCGGAACGGTTTTCTAGATTGCTAAATCCGATCTCCATATTTTCATGTTCAGATAGGAGAAAACGAGCAAAATGAGTTACAATCCTTGGTTCTTGCATTCACACATTCGTAAAATACCGAGCGATTTGGTTTTGAAATGGTTTGTCTATATACGATTCGTTCTTTTTTGTTTTTTTAAGCGCAAGAGAATCATGATGCAGAAATATACATTTCGCAGGCAGTGCTCATCGGTTTACGTCGCTACAAGTATACATCGTTATATCCATGTAGTTTGATAATCTACCTGGTATATTGATAAATATGTCGGTGTAAAATTCATATCACGTACTAATGCAAAAAGTAATCGGATGTGCATTCGCAAATGTATAGAACTGACTCTCGTTTCATTTATCTTGACTGAAACACGACGGACTGGACATATCGTGTTCTCTCCCTGAAATTCTCAATCGTAGATTGACGACATGAGTGTAACAGAATTAAATTTCTTCGCACTATGTAATCGCGATTCAATCGTTTTGTTTATTGAAAAAAATATTTCCTCGCGCCCTAAAAATATCAAACGACTAGAAATCGCGATTAAAACACGTTGAGTTAATTTTATCGTCTATTTTATTATTGATATCGCTATAATGTTGCTGATAGGTATATGATTAACATTCCCTCTCATCCTGGACTAGTTTGGCCTATACCGGTCATGCAAGTTGTCTCCCTTCCACCAGCGCCTCTTCGAAATCATGTTTACTGTTTGTCGGAATCCGGTCGCATAATACATTTTCGAATTGACTATAAATGCCGAAACAGACATTCAAGAGGAAGGCATCGACCATCAAGTATTTCATCGTCAGTAGTCGACAGATCGATAGTAAGCACTCAGATAGATAAAAAATAATAATGTGCACTTCTTATTTTTTTGCATAAAGGCATGTGCCAACAGTATCTAGGTAGGAGCATATTATATTTATTGTATGTGTAGCTTCATGCAGACATTGCACATAGATGTTGGCATTGTAGATTTTTAGACGATATCAGATTGAGAGTTATCATGCTATGGTATACCCAGAGAAACTGATTTTGATATATACATCCTCGTGACAACTTTGGGTAATATCAGTTGAAACATTATTGGCGATTCGAAAGACATTTCATTATTACAAATATTTGGCGGCATGCGTGTCGGAAATACCGAAGCACGGAAATGGAGAATATGTCGAATATTCATCATGATTTTTATCAAATTTTAGGGAAAAGGAGCATTAGCAAAAACTTCAAATCATCGAAAAAAGGAAAATAGTCTAGAACAAAGAATTAAAATCAATATAAAATGAGTGGTGGAAAAAGATGCCGAAGTACCGACAAGAAGTCATATGACCCAACAGACAAATATAGACACTGCATATTTCTAAAACATTACAACAATCAAAACTTTTACCTGTAAGGTTTGTATCACAGCTACGCTTTTGTTGTAGCATTTCATGTGGAGATCTTAAATGGTATGGCCACAAGGCCCTTAACACCGACTTGAGCGGTATTATATACATATATTAAAGAGCGATGATGTAATAGCTATATCAAGTCATCTGTTGGAAAATGATGAACTTTGACCGTTAGATAGAAGAAACGGCTGAAATGTAGGAGTATTAGTAGAAGGCAAGTTCTTATTCAGAAGACATATCTATGAGGCCCGACGCCGACCAATCTCTTCATTCTCCACAATATCTACCAGTCACAAAATTACAAACAATAATTACTTGTACTTGTACGAGACGTTCACCAGCAGAATCTCAAAATAGAGGCAACAATTAAACGCAACAAAAAATGGGTGGTGGAAAAAGATGGCGGCATACTGACAATAAGTCATGTACTCACAGACAAATTTACAGACTCAGCACATTTCCAAAAACATCACAACAACCAAAGCTAATCTCTGTGATGATTTTTATCGGAGCCACGCTTTTATTGCATCTGTTCATGTAGACGTCTTGAATGGTATGACCACTCGGTCCTTAGTACCGTTTTGAGCGGTATTAAATACAAATATTAAAGAGCGATGATGTAATAGCCCTATCAAGTCGGCCGATAAAAAATGATGAACTGTGACCTTTATATAGAAGAAACGGCCCTAAAGGAACCATCTAGGAACAGTTAGATTCTGATTGGTCAGTCGCGACAGCTGATCAGTGCGTGACCTCTCTTGCCGGAGGCGTGTCGCGACTGACCAATCAGAATTGAGAACGAAGCCCGCCATAATCTAACTGTTCCTAGATGGACGGACAGTTACGTTGGATTTTGAATCGCCCGGCAAAGGTAAAAAATTGGACAAATTTACTAATTTGACGACGGGAATATATAAAGTGATTCTATAAAGTAGAATGTGCTGATGTATTTTGTTTGGCGGTAAACCGTTTATTTCTCGATTCACCCAAAGTCCGTTTCACACCTTGATGTTGATTTATATAAAGCATGTGTGTATATATAGAGACCCCATATTTCGATATTTCACCCGAATACCACCCCCCCCCAAACTCTTGTTTTGCGGGCCTGTGCACTCTACCATGATGTTCACATGTACGACTTGTTCGAAGCCCTTTCATCGCCTGGATAGTTTACGTCTTCTACCCACGCATATGTATGCAGAGTGTGATATAGTCTTTAAGCATCCCAGTCAATTGAGACGTCACCAAAGTGTCATACACGAATCATGCTCGCCAGTCTCGGAACCGGAAATTTCAGTTCCCATGGAAATGCATCCTCGAATGGAAGAACACCTGGCGGTCGATCTGCCGCCTCCTCCTCCTCCTCCTCACACGCACACACAAGTAACTCTAACAGGTAGTCGGATGGGAAAAGGCCCTTATCTCCTCCAAACGCACTCCACTACACCCCTAAAATGGCCGCTTTCGCTACTACTCGTACTGATGACGTCACAGATGATGTGGACATCCCTCAAGTCATGGTCTGTACCACGAAAGCTTCACTTTGACATTCCACACGACGCATTCGGACCAAGGATGGTCTCTCAAACACACCCCCACGCACCCCTAAAACGTCTGCTTTCTATATATACTACAGCCAGACTGCGGATGAGCAGAATGAGGAAACCGGACTAGGTACCAGTCCAATCCGACGCTACCCCAAGAGAACTTCAAAATAAGGCCTATTACGGGCCAATCGGACCACTATGGGTCCATCTCGACCTCAAAACGTTCATTCCCATGCCCCTTTTCTACTGAGCCTGCGCAGACAGACGCTATTCCCATCCCACGCCCATCCAGTTAGACGCTACCTTGCGAGAGATTCACACGGATACTTCCCACGTCCCATTCGGACCACCTCGACCCCAAAACGTTCCTTCCCATGCCCTTTTCTCACAATTCCCTGACCGCGCATGCGCAGATTGTTGAAAACGGGCGGATGGTCACCGACGAGTGCTTCACGATGACACCTCATACGGCTCAATCGGCCCAATATGGGCCCACCGCGACCTCAAAACGTCCATTCCAATACGCTTTTTCTACTGCGCATGCGCAAAATGACGTCAGTTCCACACCACACCTATCCAGTTGGACGCTCCCTTACGAATGCTTCACACTGACAACTCACACGACCCAATTCGACCACCCCAAAACGTCCACCCAGCGCTACTTGTCCAGTGCGCATGCGCACGGTAAATTTTCAAAAAAATTCAACGCATGGCCTCGAGACCCCACCCATCATGTTATACAGCCCGAGATGAAGAAAACAAGGGGCCACACCACAAACCGCAAATGCCCATGCGTGGGTTTCCAATTAGGTTAAACATTGTCCACTGCGCATAGGTTAACATTAGGTCTTATATGTAGGGGGAGATCACTCTTGTTGGGCCGTCACGTGACCGGAAGTTAACCGGATGTGACCTTTGACCCGGATGTGACCCGGATGTCACGAGACTGGATGTGACGTCATCGTGACGTCACACCACGTGACTCCGCACGACCATCATTTTTAATAAGGAATTTAACGGCTTACTACTACTGACGCCTGACATATCGTGTACACGTAACCGATATAATTCATATGAGCAATGGGGTGTTAATAAATTCGTGTACCGTAATGAAAAGATCCTTGCTGAAATATCGCCACCTACATTCATAATTTGAAAGTATAGATGGTGCAAGCTGTACATCTGGTCGTTTTAAACAACATTAGGCACTTTAGTATCCATGGGAGAGCTTGTAGCAAACACAGATTTACAGTTTCCACAAACGTATCAGTTATTAAAACTATTATAATTATAACTGGTTATAACTGTTAGTACCGTATTGAATTATTGATGGACAAGGGACAAAAAAGAAAAGAAATGCGAGAAAAACCCTCTAATCCGTCCGTCGATAGTCAACTGGATAAGGGAGTACTTGTAGCAATATTACACACCGCTGGGCCTGCCTGAGATATGAATCCTTAAACTGTGATGCACTGAAAGTACCTACATTGAGCTTACCCTTCATTGACACTGACCTTCAATATTCGTGCTACCAGGAAAACGTCCAGTGTCTTTCGCCGAGAGCAGAAGGGAGTTATGCGAATTCGTAGGAAACTGTTCAAATGATCAGGGTACACAATATAATAGACTAATCCAGTTTGAAGGGTCGGTGAGAGTGGCGGATAATTATGCAGATTTCGATTTGTTATTTGGGTCACTATTCTTGTGTGCATGTGTTTGTGAGGACATTGTTCATTTTATGCGATATCCTCATCTATCACGGAATTGAAATAAAATTTTATGTAATATACTCCGGATTTTATTTCATATTCCCCCTCTTCCCATCCATACTTGCCTATTTTTCAAATTGGAATATACTGACTCAAACGCATAACAGGAATTGTAACTGGGAAAACCCCTCTTTCTTTTAGATCGAGGGTATTTCCAGGTTGCCCAGGTTATTTATAGACATGGGGTTTATCTTCAGGTGTCACGTATGGCACAGCGTTGCTGAATACTTCGGCAGACAGAAAATTGAACAGATCTCAAATTCAGTCAGTCGATAGTATATGGATGAGTGGAGTTAAGTCAAAAAGACTTCCTCTATCTTTATATAGATGGAGAAACCCATCTATGAATTACAACCCTCCACCTACAACTCGGTCTTATCTGCATTGATACGAGAACGTCAATGTAGGCTCAAACTATTTAGGCGCTCGCAAAACTATGGAGGCTTGTTAGGGCCATGCATTGATCTTTCCAATTTTCTGCCTTTCTCTAATTTTCAAGATTTCCCTTTCGCATTTTCTCTCTTTTCTTGTCATCCTATTCAAGAAACTGCAACCATTTCCATACGAAAACGCTGGAAATTCATTTTCAAGAGACAAGAACAAACGACCACATGAAAACACTGGAAATTAGCGAATTCCACTGCGGTGGTAATAATATCCACCGCGGTGGTAATAATATCCGCCTATTAGATATTTAACGGTAGATGTCTACGTATATTTTCAATAAATTATGATTTTTTTTTTTTTCAAAAATATTTAAAAAAATATTGTTAAGGAAATTAATTTACAAAAAAAATTATATATATTTTCCTTAATGTTTTTCGCTGTAATCTTGATTCAAATAAAGTCATTTCCTTTGATGTCATACCGAGTTACTACAGTTTTAATTTTCTACCATGGTCTCTATGACATTGACATCAGAGGGAATGACTTTATTTGAGCCGAGATGAAAGAGACAAGCATTTCAAAAAATCTGTTTGAAAAAAAGAAATTAATTTTCATAATTTATTGCCAATCTAGACATTTTCAAGCCACTATGATTATGATTGAGCTCAGTAACCCTTAGATTGTGAATGTTTATTTGTAAAACACATGACGCTCAAACCAAGCGTAGTTAGACACAAGTTACGAACGTAGCGCTCATAGTAAGTTCTTGCTCACTATGCAGCTCGTATTTTGCCATCAGTGAATGATTTGTAACACAAAAATTGAGAAATTTATGATAGAGGCCTTGTTTGGCAAGTTTCTGTAATTGCTTACTCCATCGCAACCATGGTTGGAGAAAGTTTAATAGTGCGATGATTCACGATCATATCACTATAAATTACTTAGTGGGTTTAACTAACACACTCAATAGTACACATAGCTTACGTACAGTTCTGTATGCGTTACCCCTGAGAATTTTAAATCATATAGCCAGAGATATACAACAATCTGCGTCCTCAGGAAATATAATACCACCCAAAATCACTAAAGTATGTCAAGATATAGCGTATTTTCGGTTGTATCGTCCAGTGAACATAATCGAAACATCCCAAGATCGGCTTTTCTTGAAACTCAACTACTTAGATAAAGGACTGGACATTATTAATTTACCTCGATTCCTGAATGATCCAGAGGTACGCAACACCGTACCAAACTATTTTAAGTTCAAATAACCCCCTTGCATTTCATATAAGTATACTAAATCTATAGCCACCAAAATATTCAATTACTCTAATGCTGTCAAGGAGTTTGACTGGAACTTATACACGTCGGGGGGCTATAGTTGTGATTGTGAATCGTCGAACTTTATCTATACACCATGCAAACATGTTGTGACTGGTGATCTTGATGTGGTGAGTGATAAGGACCTAAGATTACTCCTGATGAAGGGACCTAAATATAGAGAGCTGAGAAATATAAATCTGAAGGCCGACCAGAAGATAGTCCTGTCTGCTTTGGAACAGTACGTTATTGATTGGTCTAAGCGAGAAAAAGCTGAACCTACAGTACTCGATGATTGGCTGGACCTCACCAAGAGCAAGGTCGTTGAAACAATCCGCCATATTGACAGAAGTATCCTTCCCCAAGCAAAACAAGTACTGAGAAGCCCCAATTCGGAAGAAGTTCTAGCAAATCTCAAGAGTAAATTCGTCATAGTCCCAGCAGACAAAGCTCCAAATAATATAATATTCATGTGCTGGTTGAAGAATTGAGTGTAAACATATCGTCATCAAATACGTCTACTTACTCTCAAACTGCAGTTACTCTGGAAGATTTATTTAACAATCACAAAACGTTTCTCAAGGAAAGAGGCATTTGTATTGTAGCGGCCCAGGCCTTTATATATCTATTTGGAGTATTTATTCATGCAAACCTATTGTGTCTTTACGCGATATTGGAGACGTTTTAGGTCATATATTTCGTGTACCTGTCAAAAACTTGAGGATGTCGTTGTTGTAATTTGCTCACCTTTTCAGTCGAACTCGGAAGCTGAGAAGTATATTTTGTCCCTTCTTTCGCACATTATTCTTACGTCTTAATCATCTATGAATCACTAAGACATCGTTGGAGTAATCGCCAGTTCTTTATAACGTATAAGTGCACATATTTAGAGCTTCGATTCGTCTCCGCGATGGTTGAAAACTTCGTCTTTCGGCCATGCTTGCCGGTGAAAGTGGGAGTCGTCAGCCAGTCGCGTGCATCTCTTGGGGGTGTGTTTACGCTGACTTATTTGATTGGTTGGTCGATCAGCTCGGAATGCTATAAATAGCGGACATTTTCTAGATTAGGGGTTCTCCTGCACTTTTCTCGTTCGTTTCGGATGCGAATGTACGGAGACAATTTCGGCCCGCAAACTAAATTTATCGTAACTCCAGAAATGGCACAACGGCAGATGAGCCACCCGCCTCTGGTGAGTTATATCTGAGAATAGGAACCATGATGCAGTTGTTATTCCCGTCTGTGGATACACCATCATGTGATCTTATTAGTATGTAAACAGGTCGAGATTTCTCGATTGCATCATCGCGCACGTTGCTCCAAGTCGTGAAATTATGAGACGACTCTTGGAAGTTTCTAACGATAGCGCTTGATAATAGTTCACCAAGTCGATCACTAAATTGAAGCTTGAAGTTGAATTTAGACATCTTCTCCAAATATTTTGGCAAATTATGTAGACGTTTCACCACATAGGTTATTTTTGGAGGTCTCCGTTTTCGGAGTTGTGTGCCAGATCTGGTGCAGCCCATTCCCTAGACTCGTTGCACCGAATACGGGGAAACCCATGCGGGGCAAGCATTCGCGAGTTGCACCAGATCCGGAGTAATACTAATGCTGCACCAGATCCGGAGTAATACCAATGCTGCACCAGATCCGGAGTAATACTAATGCTGCACCGGATCCGGAGTAATACCCATAATAGCATAGATGAACCAAGTCCATTCCATACTGTGCCAGATTTGGCATAATGAATTCTGAGCTGATCATTTTATTATGTATGCTAACTGATATCGTACAGTACATACATATATCGTAATATACTTATATACAAAATTTGTACATTGGTAAATAAAACTGTTCCTATTGTATTTCACCTGAATCACAATCTCCGTTATCTTTGAGTCTGAGTTTTGTATGTCTAGTTTATTACTGTCTCACGCGAACCCAATCCATGGTTTACAGAGTACCTAACTCTGAATGTGATGTGTCTACCCTTTTCTCATAAGCCTCCGGAGATAATTCACACACCAGTGAGATACACTGAGTGACAGCAAGTTTAGCGCGCTACATTTGGTGGCAGCGGTTACGGATACATTTGATTGGATATTTTAGTACCTGACACAGTGGTAAAAAAATAAATAATAATAATAATAATAAAATTTTTAAAAAACCATTTAGTGAGGCAGTATACTAGCCAGAACAGACTTTTGGAGATTTAATAAAAATCCTAACTGAAAATGGACTCCGATGATGATGTGGTGACTTTTAAAGCACCGAACCTATGTGGTGACGACAGTGATGCCGATGATACCGATCTTGAAATCCCTGACCTGGAGAAATCTGTATTGCTTGAAATTGATAATACTAATGAAGAAAAAGAATCTTCTTCAAAGGAGCTTACAGATGCATTATCAGAGAAGCTTAATCAAATTCTCAATCGAATAAAATGCCTTAAGAAAGACAATAAGGATCATTGGGATCTATTTTGTCAAAATGTAAAGCGTTTGGATGATAAATATGAAAGATTATCCGGCGAGGTGAGACGAGCTAGGGAGACGACCGACAAACGTACTGTAAAACAGACTTGAAGAGACCAGACTTTTATGATGCCCATCAGTCCCATTCTGCTCCAGAAATGGAGAGGAATCAGTGGATACTGTTGAAACGAGACCTGTACTGAGGTGGGGGCAGCATCTTGACTCTGAGAAAGGGGGAAATAGCAATATACATTCACATGTGAACTCTTCATGGCCCAGAAAAAGTACTGGTTTGAAACAGGGGGATTCTATTGATAGTACTCATGAAATTGTAGGAATTGGCGAGTCCAATTATTCACTCGGTGCTGAGAATGAACACCGTCAAAGAGCTACAGTAGGTGGTTTTGGACAAGTCCGATATGATGCAGGTGACATGGGCACTGGACAAATTCCTACGCGTTCCTCCTCTGTCCGATCTGCATATAATGGGACACCAAAAATGAAACCTCAGACTTATGATGGACTTGATGATTGGGATGAATGGCTCAATCAGTTTGGAATTTTGGCTGATATAAATGGATGGGATTACTCCACGAAGGCATTGTACCTTGCAGGAAGCCTTAAGGGAGCTGCAAGAGCTGTCCTTAGTGAGTTATCCGAGAATGGAAGGCGCAACTATGACTGCCTTGTCAAAGCTCTCAGTTATCGGTTCGGTTCAGTAAATCGAGCTGAAGTGTTCAGAGCTAGATTACAAACCAGGTTGAGAGGAAAACCTGAAACTCTACCGGAACTAGCTCAGTCTATCAGAAAGTTGACTCGTCAGGCATACCCCAATGCACCTATTGCTCTACTTGATACTCTGGCAATCGATCATTTCATCGATGCAATACATGATGCTGATATGAGACTTCGCTTGCGTGAAGCTCAACCTAAGACTATGGCTGATGTTGAAGTGGTAGCCGTCAGTCTAGAAACGCACAGGTTGGCGGATCGCCAACGGGGTCGTCATGTACATGTAGCCAATTGTGCACCAGGATATTCTGAGGACTCAAAGTCACCAGATGAATTAGGAACTAACATTTCATCTCTTGTGACTGAATTAAAAGATTTGAAGAAGGAATTTTCTGAATTGAAGAGAGGCATTGGGAAGGCCCAAGGCCCAACCTCGTAATGATTAACAATTTACTGGGTAGTGGGGAGGGTCTCTTTGTTGCTGCTGCAGTAGAGAATAGACCTGTTGCTATGTTGGTTGATACAGGTGCTAATGTAACGATATTGAAAACAAAAATTTTCAATCGTTTACCCCTTGCATCACGCCCAGAAGTTGTCCATGTAAATAAAAGTTTGGTTACTGCCACTGGTGATATTACACCGTTTGATGATTGTGTTGAAGTTAGTATTCGTTTCGGGAAACACAAATTTATCCATGAAGTTTTGTTGGCTGATATTCAAATTGAATGTATACTGGGGATGGATTTCCTCACAGAACATAAGTGTGATTTGAAACTCAGTACTGGCAGATTGTCAGTAAATAATGAGGAAATACCTTGTTACAGGCATGTCAATGACATAGAACCTACTTGTTGCAGAATATCTGTTGCTGAGAATACCTTATTCCCCCAGGAAGTGAAGTAGTGGTTTCAGAGAAAGCTGTTGAAATTCCATATGGAATGCATTATGGGATTGTGGAGCCTGTAGATAGATTTATGCTGAGAAATGAACTGTTATTGGCAAAAGTGGTAGTAGACCCGAGCCAAGGCATAATACCATTGCGTATTATGAATCCTACTGATCGAGCTCAAATGCTGTACAAGAATACGATAGCTGCAGTTTGTGATCCTGGAATTGAAATTATCCAGGTTGATGAGAAAACAGAAAATTGTTCTGTAGCAAATTGCCAGACAGTCAATCCCCATAATTCGACAAAGCCTCCAATTCCTAGTCATTTAGTGGATCTCGTTGAGAGGAGTTCCCAAAATTTGACTGGAGCTGAAAAAAGGAAATGAGTGAACTTTTAGTTGAGTTTCAGGATATCTTCTCCAAAGATGGGAATGATATTGGATGTACACATTTAGTTGAGCATGAAATTGATACGGGGAATGCACGTCCTGTTAAGCAAAATGCAAGACGTGTCCCTTTGGCTAGACAGGCAGTGGTTGAAGAGGAAGTGAATAAAATGCTTGAGAACGGAATAATAGAGCCTAGCTTCAGTCCTTGGTCTTCTCCCATTGTTTTGGTGAAGAAGAAAGATTCCACCATACGCTTTTGTGTGGATTATAGAATGGTGAATGTTCTTACTCAGAAAGATAGTCACCCACTCCCTAGAATTGATGATACTTTGGATTCTTTGTCAGGAGCAACTTGGTTCTCGACTATGGATCTCAAAAATGGTTAATGGCAGGTGGGGATGTCTGAAAAAGACAAATCAAAGACTGCGTTCTCGACAGGGAGGGGAGGTTTTTTCCAATTTACGGTCATGCCATTCGGTTTAGCGAATTCTCCTGCCACTTTTGAGAGGCTAATGGAGCGAGTTTTAGCAGGGCCATCGAACGAAATCTGTATGGTGTATTTGGATGACATCATTTGTTTTTGAAAAACATTCCGTGAGGAATTAGAAAATTTGAGACAGATATTCACCAGACTCCGAGTTGCTAATTTGAAACTGAGTCCAAAGAAATGTGACTTGTTCCGTAAGGAAGTGGCGTTTTTTGGTCATATCATTAGTGAGCATGGAGTAAGTACAGATCAAGAAAGTGGAAGCTGTAAGAGATTGGCCAATTCCTAGAAACGTCAAAGATGTTCGAAGCTTTTTAGGCTTATGTTCCTATTATCGGAAATTTATTGAAAGTTTTGCCAATACAGCCAGACCGTTGCATCATTTGACGGAACATGATTGTTCATTTGTCTGGACAGAAGAATGTGATCACGCATTCTCAACCCTGAAGAATAAAATGATCTCAGCTCCAATGTTGGCATATCCCATACCTGAGGGGGAGTTCGTATTGGATACTGATGCTAGTAATTTTGCTATAGGTGGAGTTCTTTCTCAGATACAAAATGGAGTCGAGAAAGTTATAGCTTATTACAGCAAAGCCCTCAGTAAAACTGAACGCAATTACTGTGTTACACGCAGAGAATTGCTTGGTGTAGTTTTGAGCGTAAAACAATTCCATCACTACCTGTATGGTCGACACTTCAAAGTCAGAACAGACCACGGTTCGCTGAGATGGTTGCTTCACTTCAAAAATCCTGAAGGCCAAGTAGCCAGATGGATAGAGACATTAGGTACCTATGACATGGAGATAGAACATCGTAAAGGGCGTTTACATTCTAATGCCGATGCTCTATCAAGGAGACCGTGTTATGATGATGGCTGTAATCATTGTGAAAGGCTTGACCAGAAACATGATCACTCCGCCTAGGGAAAATATAAAAAATGTCATTATATGGAATGGTTTCCCTAGGCGGATATGTGAAAAACTGTTAAATAAATATAAAAACCCGACTGAGAAGAAAAGTAACAACTCTGAAGAAACCTGCAAAATATATGTGCGACTTCCTTATCTCGGCAAACAAGGAGAACGTATTGTTAACAGATGTGTTAAGAAAGTAAAACGGCTATTAACAGGTGCCGCCAATTTTGCCATTATTTACAATACTCAGAAGGTTTCCTCTATTGTGTCATACAAAGATTTTATTCCTGTAAAACTGAAAAGCTATGTTGTATATGAGTTTAGCTGCCCAGGATGTGGTACTAAATACATTGGCAAACTGAACGGTGTCTCTTTAGGAAGTTAGAAGAGCACAGCCGAGACAAAAGTGAGATCCAATCACATGTCTTGAAATGTCTTGGTTTTCAACACATATATGATCTCATGGCTATACCAGTTGGTGCAGACAAAAGACGTGCATTTGCTCTGTCCCCTCACATGTTATTACCAAATGTTAAAATAATAGACCAAGCCAAGAATTGGAATGAACTATTGTTCAAAGAAGCACTTGCTATCAAGAGTAAAACACCTAAACTAAATCATGGAATAATGGCATCTAAGGACCTGATTGTCTTTAGGTGAACATGAGCTTCATTGTATTAACTAGTACTCACTAATATATTGAGTGTAACTCCCACCAGTGGTATTGTTTGCTGAACTCCAATGCTCGCTTGTATATTTGCCGCCTTTTCTACTCAAACTGGTATATATAGCCGACTGTATACTCCAATTATTTATATGTATTCCTGATGATGGCATAAGCAAAGCCGAAATATATAATATTTTATCACAATGACTTCCATTTTCGGAGTTACTTTCATCCTAGTATATTGCCCGAGATTCTGAGACATAAAGTCTTGACTGAATTACATAACTCTCTTACTCCCGGTCACCTTGGGGACAGGAAAACGTTGGGCAGAGTTAGGGAGAGATTCTATTGGTGTCATCTCAGAAGAGATGTGGAGCACTGGTGCAGAGTTTGTGACATGTGTGCCTCCAGAAAGAGACCTAGAAATAATTTCAAGGCCCCAATGAAACAGTATATTGTTGGAAGGCCGATGAAACGGATAGCTTTGGATGTAATGGGTCCTCTTACTACCACAGATAGCAGGAATAGATATATTCTTGTTGTGGGTGATTATTTTAAAAAGTGGGTTGAAGCCATTCCTATGAGGAATCAAGAGGCTACCACTATAGCAGAAAAGTTACTTGAAAGAGTTGTCTCCCTTTTTGGTTTACCAGATGAAATTAATTCTGATCAAGGTTCCAACTTTCAGTCACAGGTATTTTCTGAGCTGTGTAAACTGATGGGAAGTCAGAAAACGAGAACCACACCTTATCATCCACAGAGTGATGGGATGGTGGAAAGAATGAATCGGACACTGGAGAATATGTTGTCTGCTTTTGTGTCGGACAATCAGAGAGATTGGGATGTGCATCTTCCACTCATGATGATGGCATACCGTTCCTCTGTACATGAAACCACTGGTGTTCATTTGCATTCAAAGCCCGTTCCTTCTCATTCACCAAACGCTATATAGACGATCTTCTCGCTGTGGATAATCGCTATATAAATGACGCAGTGAAGGATATATATCCACCTTCACTGGATTTGAAGGAAACTACAGATAGCCCTACAGGCACATCTTATTTAGATCTCTATCTCTATAAAAATGAAGCGGGCATTCTCTCTCGTCGACTTTATGACAAAAGAGATGATTACAATTTCGACATCGTAAACTATCCCTTTCTGGACAGTAATATTCCAGTGGGACCTGCATATGGCGTATACATATCTCGCCTACTAGCATTTGCTAGATCCTGTGTTAATTGTGACGATTTCAATCAACGTCACAAAACATTGTTGCAGAAACTTATAAAACAGGGCTATTCCTCCAAGCGCCTCCACTCAAAGTTTCTCAAATTTGGCGATACATATCGCATGCTGATAGCAAAATACGAACGTGGCGTGCAAGATCTATGGCGCTACGTTTCGTAACTTGTGTCTAATTCCGCTTAACCCGGGGCTAGGGGCCGTATGAACCCATGTACTTCAAGAACCTCATGGTACTCATGAACAGTCACAATCAAAGCGTGACTGAGATACATCATTCTTTAGATGACGACTTTACAACGAATATTATGGATTAAGAATACTGATCAGCGATACGGATTTGATATTTTTGGAACATCATGATGTCTTGCCGGCATCATTGGAAACTGTTGACCGCTTCTCTCTCGCAGGAAACAAGCCTATGTTTATGTATACTATGATTGTCTTTTTGAATTTGGTGCTAATACTGTTATGTGGAAAATGGAATAGGTCTTTGGATTATGGACGCGGATATTCTCTAATGGACGACGGCTGGATTATGAATGACGGGCTAGACGCTTGTAATTACACCCTGTGCAATGATGCTTGGAAGGGAGATTAGGATGCCCGTGGATCTGATGTTTGGTAAACCTGAAAGCATAGAAACGGAAGTTTCAGATTATGCTTATGATCTTTCTCATAGAATGGAAAGAGTACATGATGTCGCTCGGAAACATATGAAGTTAGCCAGTGACAAGATGAAGAAAAATTATGATTCTGGCATAAATATGCATATATATGAAGTTGGTGATAAAGTATGGCTTCATAATGCTGCTCGAAAAAAAGGGTTAAGCCCAAAACTACAGAGGCATTGGAAGGGACCATATATAGTTACACATAGACTCTGTGATATTACTTATCGTGTGCAATTGACACCAAAATCAAAACCTTGTGTGGTACATCACAATAGGCTTAAACCATATAAAGGGGAGAATGGCCCTACATGGTTTAAGGGGATAATCACCAAGATTGGTGAGAATTGTGAGATGCCCACTCCAGATGATATTATAAATCTAGGGAAGAGTGAACAAGGAACTGATGGTGACACGGACATGAGTAATGATACGGAGACTGACAGTGTTAAAATGAATAAATTGATAGCAGACAAAAATGAAGTAAAGAATTCCAGTATGACTGGTAGAGACAAACCAAACGTCCCACATGTCCCTCCTCATCGAGGAAATGAACGACCCCGCCGGACACGCAGACAGCCTCGCCGGCTTGGTGAATTTTAATCTGTAATTATAGACAGATAATAAAATAGAAATATTCAATTATACTTGTTTCCAGATCAAGTTCTGGGTATGCTGTACCTGTGACAATTTTGAGACGGTGCGACGGGCTGCAGCAGAGCGCCACGTATTAGAACACCATTCGGGGTTCGGCTGGAAATGTCTATTATGTAGAAAGACCTTTCATAGGTGGGTGCCCAACCACAGTCAATGTGAGAATTCAGCACTGGCTGTGGTCAACTGCCTTACGGGAGAAGTTGGGCCGGAGGTGGATGAGAAATATGCAGATTCAAGGCGATAATTTTCGAGACGAAGGTGAAGATGACGATGAAGCCACGACTTCCTGTCACATATCAACCCAGTCCAGGGCTGAAGGGCAGGATCCAGAGGCCCGCATTGAAGCGCCAGTTCCAGAATACCAGCATGTCAGGGAGTAGACCTGTGGACCGGGCTACTCCCTCTAAACTTCAAAAGGCTGGACCTACTCCCTCTAAACTTCAAAAGGCTGGACCTTCTCACTCTAAACTTCAAAAGGCTGGACCTTCTCACTCTAAACTTCAAAAGGCCGGACCTTCCCATTCTTCTGACTCTCCAAAGGCTGGACCTTTGCGATCAACTTTCTGTATTCCGAAGTTATCCCCTGCTGCTGGACAGGTAGTGGTAGATTTGACAGAGTCTTTATGCAGTCCTATTCGTGCCCCTGTAGACCAGGAGCAGGCCACTCCTGCCGGACAGGAGACCAGTTTGGAGGCGCAGGAACGTCCTCCAATAATATGTACCATAAGAAGAACCCCCGATTCTCACCACTCCTTCTCGAACGTCTTACAGCCTCGGAAGTTTCAGTTCAGGATGGACCTGCAGGAGATGCTGGACTTCCGAAGACAAGTGTTGCTACACCAATGGATCTGGAGGAGAAGCGAGGATGGAGGAGAACCATTACAGCCATGGAGCAGGACTCTGGTTATATTGATACCATTTTGCAGGGTCTACAGGAACAACAACGGGGGCGGGTTATTTTGAATGTGGGTGGGACTCGGTTTGAAACGTCAATGAGTAGTTTGCGGCTGGAGCCTACATCAGTCTTTGGTATGATTGCAAGTCATAAGTACAAGTATCCACCACTAGAAGAGTCACGGGGGGAGTTGTTTATTTTTTTGACCGGGAGCCACTCCATTTTAGGCACTGCCTGAATTATTTGAGGAATGGGGGCATTACGGAAGCGTCCACCTTACCTTCCGAGCGGAGATATCTTGTAGAGCTGCGTCGTGAGGCGCAGTTCTATAAGCTCGATGGTTTGGTGGACGTTGTAAATCGTAAGTTGACCTTTCTTAACGAGTCGTAAATTCCAAATTTGGGGGGGGGGGAGAGATATGTGACCGTTGTTTTGTTTGTTTTGTTTTTGTTGTTAAAATTGGGGGTGGGAGGATTTATTCTTACTATGGTTTGTATGGGATATGTATATTAACTGTCATCAATTGTTTATCACATGTACTGTTCCAGCCATCAATCAAAATTATATATATCTGTCCTTATCATTTGAAACTTGTTGGAGATTAATTGAGAAACTCTTCTGTAAACAGTTTGAAATTTGAATTAGGAGAGTATTCGTTACATGTACATTGAGTCCTTTAGTGACAGGATATATATATATTCACGTTTACAGTATTAATATTCGACCGATTGAAAGTTTAAGTTGTTTTATCCGTTTGAGCTTTGTGGTCTAGGGGAGATAACTCCTATGTGATAATGATAAACGTAAATGTGAACCACAATTTGCTACATGTATAATGAATCTGGTTGAATTGTATACCTATTGTCTAAAATATTGTTCCCGTTTATCTGGTTTCGTTTATATATATACTTATTGCTCAAAAATATGCTAACCCGGCTGGGACATATTTACATGTAAATAATTAGAGGGTGTTATATAATATTATTCTAACTACAACTCTCTGAGTTATTCTTTTCCAGACTCCGGTTTAGGGGCGTTTGCCTCTAGTACAACTTGTTTGCATGATGAGAAGATTTGGGGACCAAATTTTATAGAGGTGGAGGCAATGTAGCGGCCCAGGCCTTTATATATCTATTTGGAGTATTTATTCATGCAAACCTATTGTGTCTTTACGCGATATTGGAGACGTTTTAGGTCATATATTTCGTGTACCTGTCAAAAACTTGAGGATGTCGTTGTTGTAATTTGCTCACCTTTTCAGTCGAACTCGGAAGCTGAGAAGTATATTTTGTCCCTTCTTTGGCACATTATTCTTACGTCTTAATCATCTATGAATCACTAAGACATCGTTGGAGTAACCGCCAGTTCTTTATAACGTATAAGTGCACATATTTAGAGCTTTGATTCGTCTCCGCGATGGTTGAAAACTTCGTCTTTCGGCCATGCTTGCCGGTGAAAGTGGGAGCCGTCAGCCAGTCGCGTGCATCTCTTGGGGTGTGTTTACGCTGACTTATTTGATTGGTTGGTCGATCAGCTCGGAATGCTATAAATAGCGGACATTTTCTAGGTTAGGGGTTCTCCTGCACTTTTCTCGTTCGTTTCGGATGTGAATGTACGGAGACAATTTCGGTCCGCAAACTAAATTTATCGCAACTCCAGAAATGGCACAACGGCAGATGAGCCACCCGCCTCTGGTGAGTTACATCTAAGAATAGGAACCATGATGCAGTTGTTATTCCCGTCTGTGGATACACCATCATGTGATCTTATTAGTATGTAAAGGTCGGGATTTCTCGATTGCATCATCGCGCACGTTGCTCCAAGTCGTGAAATTATGAGACGACTCTTGGAAGTTTCTAACGATAGCGCTTGATAATATATAGTTCACCAAGTCGATCATTAAATTGAAGCTTGAAGTTGAATTTAGACATCTTCTCCAAATATTTTGGCAATTTATGTAGACGTTTCACCACATAGGTTATTTTTGGAGGTCTCCGTTTTCGGAGTTGTGTGCCAGATCTGGTGCAACCCATTCCGTAGACTCGTTGCACCGAATACGGGGAAACCCATGCGGGGCAAGCATTCGCGAGTTGCACCAGATCCGGAGTAATACTAATGCTGCACCAGATCCGGAGTAATACCAATGCTGCACCAGATCCGGAGTAATACTAATGCTGCACCGGATCCGGAGTAATACCCATAATAGCATAGATGAACCAAGTCCATTCCATACTTTGCCAGATTTGGCACAATGAATTCTGAGCTGATCATTTTATTATGTATGCTAACTGATATCGTACAGTACATACATGTATCGTAATATACTTATATACAAAATTTGTACATTGGTAAATAAAACTGTTCCTATTGTATTTCACCTGAATCACAATCTCCGTTATCTTTGAGTCTGAGTTTTGTATGTCTAGTTTATTACTGTCTCACGCGAACCCAATCCATGGTTTACAGAGTACCTAATTCTGAATGTGATGTGTCTACCCTTTTCTCATAAGCCTCCGGAGAGAATTCACACACCAGTGAGATACACTGAGTGACAGCAAGGGTAGCGCGTTATAGTATTCCAACCAAACATAATGATATACCAAAAGTATACTGGACCCCTAAAATGCATAAATCACCATACCAAGCTAGATTCATAGCTGGTTCTAGAAGCTGCACCACCAAGCTTCTTTCAACCCTGTTGACGAGGGCCCTTCAGGAGGTAAAAACATTTTGGGAAAGGTATTGCGCCACCATTTCTAAAAACTCTGGCGTTGAATGTATGTGGATATTGAAAAATATGATAGCAAAATACGAGCGTAGCGTGCAAGATCTATGGCGTTACGTTTCGTAACTTGTGTCTAATTCCACTTAACCCGGGGCTAGGGGCCGTATGAACCCATGTACTTCAAGATCCTCATGGTACTCATATGAACAGTCACAATCAAAGCGTGACTGAGATACATCATTCTTTAGATAATGACTTTACAACGAATATTATGGATTAAGAATACTGATCAGCGATACGGATTTGATATTTTTGGAACATCATGATGTCTTGCCGGCATCATTGAAAACTGTTGACCGCTTCTCTCTTGCAGGAAACAAGCCTATGTTTATGTATACTATGATTGTCTTTTGAATTTGGTGCTAATACTGTTATATGGAATATGGAATAGGTCTTTGGATTATGGACGCGGATATTCTCTAATGGACGACGGCTGAATTATGAATGACGGACCAGACGCTTGTAATTTGGCCTATTTTCAAAGTTCACAGATGTCAAAATTTGAATGACAATAACAGTCCCCTGTGACCACAAAAGCTAAAGGGAAACTCGAGCTATTTAGCACAATGCTGTCTTTTGGGGCCTCTGACTCAACATTCACTCATAACTGATCTTGACCTATTTTCATGGGTCAGAGAGGCCAAAATTTGAATAGCATTATTAGCGCAATATCCCAAAGACAAGGAGAACCAGAGACTGGATATTTGGCGCAATGATTTCCTGTACAGACATCTAGGTCAAGGTCACTTCGTACCGAATATGACCTATTCTAAAGGTCAATATGTCAAAATGTGAATAGCAGCCCTATTTGATTGTGAACACATGCTGACTTGGAAGAGTCTATATAGGCCTTGACTTGTTTTCAAAGGTCACAGTGTTCATAATGTGAATGACATTGTGAATGTAATATCTCAATAACAAAGAGAGCTGGAGACGACTAGATATTAACATAGACATAACATTAACATTATTAACATTACTATTTGTTTGTGAACACAATATCCACGAGACAACTTAACCTTTTGTCTTGACGTCGGTGCAATGTTGTCTTATGAGGACCTCTAAGTCATCCCGACTGATGACCTAGGCCATAGGTCAAGATTTGATTAGAAGTAATATATCCTGAACAATATTTGAACAATTCTACGATCTTGAGCTTTAACACAGTTATTGCTGCCTCATATCTACCGTTATGGAACATTGACTACAGAACCTTGTTGGGGTTTTTAATAGTGACGGTAACATGCTCTTTCAGACATACGGCGTATCTCGTTTGGCACACCGGTTCTCGTTAGATCACCGAAGTTAAGCAACGTTGAGCTCGGTCAATACTTGGACGGATGACCGGGTGCCGTACTGGCTGAGATGATCAATGTCCAGAAAAACAGAAACTGTGGACACTCTCATGTTGAAAAATGTTAAAACAATGCTAAATCGGAAAATCTAATAAAAATGGGGGGTACCAGGCTTTTCTTCAATATAGTAGGATGATAACATGGTCAACCATGGTCGTCAAGCAAGGAAACCTTGATTTCGCTAAGTCAGTTTGCCATCGTTCTTTTGTTGCCGTGTAGTTGCCTTGAAATTTGAAACACGTCTTTTCCAGTCAAAAATCCTTTTTGAAACAGTTTTCTTCAAAGTTGATATTTTCTTTTTGTATTCACTGTTATTCAAATATCCCTATGTTGTTATCCCTATGTTGTCTGGAACCTGATTATGTACAGTTGAGACGATAACACTCACCGATGTAGTTCTGGTACACAAGTCTGGATTTGGGTGCCAGTGTCCTTATGAGACAAGATTGATGAATCGTCTAAATGACCATTGCTGTACTATGAATGTCGGACAAAAGTAGTATGTTTAATCGTCTTCAACGTCGTCAATTTTTCTCACCTCTTGTATTTCGCTTCAATTTATTACCTGTGTATAGTAGGATTCTGCTGGTGGACTGTTAATCTCCGAGGCCCGCCCTCTGTATATTTCATTCGACAAATATATGCAGGTTTGTTGTTTTGGTGGGGAATTTAAGCCGTCAAAAGTCGGGCTCTGCAAGTTAGTTTTTCTGAGTATTCTTGCATTTACCAGGTTTCATTGGGTCTAACCGCGCGACTGTGCATTCCGGACGTTGCTGCTCTCCGAAGCGAGGAACGTGGTCTACCGTAGGTTGGTGTCCCCGTCAAACATTTATTCCGTGAATCTGTTGGGGATTTGGTATCGGTGAGAGTATTTATTCAAGGCGTAGAATGTATATGAATTACTTGCAGGCTGTCGAAACCACTGTTGAGCGCCAGTTTCCTCAGAATCGCGAATGCGCACGAAATTGAAGCTCTTTCACATCAAAAATTGCCGTTTCAACCAAAGATATTCCTCTCTTAGCTTGAGTTATATCTATGGCACTTTAGATTTGGTGTTAGCTGATGTATTCCTCTTTCCAATTCCGTTACTGTTCAGATTCATCGATAAATTAGTATTTTAAAAATATTTTTTTCCGTTTGCACAGTAGGTAAATAGAACTGTACGGTTCGTTGCCAAACCACTGTATTGTTCGTTGCATTCTAGGTAATTCTCACTGTACCGTTCATTGAACTAAAAATGATTTTAAATTTTCATTATTGCAGCTATTCTGAAAGCAAAATGCAGACGCAACATCAACACAATTACTCCTGCTATCACTGCAATCTGAAAACAAGTGAATTTGCAGAGCTCATCGATCACAACATGAACTTAAATACAGATTACAGATTGTGGGAGCGACAAATAAACCAATTCTTCAAACTGAAAGGCATCGGGCATTGTTTAAACATTGGTAATTGGTAAATATTACAAACCCAAGTAGTCTTGCTACTACGGTGGCTCATAAGTGACATAGTTTTTTTTTAATTAAATATTAAATATTTTTTTCTTTCTGCATTATCACCTAGGTGGAAATTATTTTCACCTGGGTAATAATTATCACCTGGGTGGAAATTATTTTCACCTGGGTGGAAATTATTATCACCTGGGTGGAAATTATTTTCACCTGGGTGGAAATTATTATCACCTGGGTGGAAATTATTCTCACCCGGGTGGAAATTATTCTCACCCGTGTGATATTATTATCACCTGGGTGGAAATTATTATCACCTGGGTGATATTATTATCACCTGGGTGATAATGCAAAAATTTATAGTCCTAAAATTAAACAGGAATTTGCAAACAAAAGGCTCAATAGATAAAAGTATATGAATAAAATAAATCAACTTTGTCAGTGTTAACACATGGCTCGCTGCCTGACCTCAGGGTAACGTCACGTGGAAATAACCCATATTAGAGAGGTGTATATAAAACGTTTTTTATAGAATGCAACCAAATGACTATAAAATGAATTACGAAGAATGTAAAACATGTTTCAATTAGCAAAATGCATACGCATCATAATGTCATTGTTTCCTTAACTTTGTGAAGGTGATTTTTGTTCGACAAGAAGTCCTCATTCATCAATTATTATTCCTTAAGCTTCATACCTAAGCATATTAAATCTAGTCATATTAGTATCTAGTCCACATAAGCCAAATAGTGCTGATCTTACGAAATCCAGTTTCTTATTTTGTGATTTTTTCCCCCCTTTTTTTCTCTTTTTTCTAGATTACTTGTTTTATTTGTAAGTCGCGCCCGAATTTTATTATTGAATCTTGACATTGTATGTTTACGTGTTTCTCTCTTATCCCGAGAGTGGGCGCTAGAGCCAATAAATTCAATTTAATCCAAAAGGCATGTTTCGAGTTATGACGCTACGTCGTCTGAGTGCCGAAACGGTGGGGCCAATCGCCTATCCTTTAACATTGCGAGATGTACAGATTAAGAACTATTTCAGTTGTAAAACATTGCGTTACGCTTTCATGGCATTGGTAAAGGAATATTATTGTGAATGAAATAACATTGCGCGACCTTACGTATGCTACATTGGTTTCACCCCATGTTAAGAGATAGGCGATTAGCCCTACCGTTTCGCTAAATGACGATGTTGCTGCTCAAATGGACGTCACTCAGACGACGTAACGTCATAACTCGAACCTGCGTATTCAATTCAATTCTGTTTCCCGTTGTTGACACGGTATACTGACGTCAGCTTCTCATTATGACGTCGTCCCACAAGTGATTCAATTTCAATTGATTGTACCGAATAAATATAAATGAAAATATGTATTAGCCCCCATGGGACAAGATATATCCAACAAAAATTAATAACTCCTGTTACGTCATAAACGATAATAGAAAAAACGTAACAGAAAACTTTTGTGAAGTCAAGGATCAACAATCACATATTTATTTACAATACTAATATCATATACAAATTAAGTAAGGTTGATACAACAAATAAATGAGAAATATAGTCTTACTGTTCAAAGCTATACCCATGTATATTTCACAGCAAATCTCTATACAGTCCGTGCCGATGCGCAGGAATCGCGTTTCTGTATTTTGATAGTCCAACACCGTTCAGCTGTTGTCCAGTTTCCGACAGTTCAATCACGTAGATAACACAGCGCCAAGAGTCAATTCACAGGAATATACAATCCAGCAGTCCGTAATTTCAGACAAAGGTAAGACAGTATAATACACCCACAGAAAAGCCGTTTGAATTTCCTCCCGATCACCGAATGCTGGGCCATTTATACTCTACGGGGCATTCGAGATCATTCCACAACATACAGCATTGACGCATGACCTGACCCAGTACATTCTAATCAAGAAGCCTCTCGAATATGCATTACATCATCTGGTCTAGATAATCTCCGGCTAGAAAGATCGACGTGATTAACCCACGTAAACAAGCCTACGTAACTCTGTTATTCTGGAAACACCCACAGTGTCCAACAATGATACCATGACACGCCATAACTTTACAATCAAAAGTAGGTGGAACCTGACTGCCGAACTTTCAAGTAATTCGTAACTTTCAAACACAACTCCCAAAGGAAAACGAGCGAAGTCCGTTGTCACGCGGCATGTTAGCAAACTTTGAACATATAAACATATAGTCAGTTCAGTGGTAACACTTGGAAGCATAAAGATGATAAAAAGTAGAGTATCTATATTAAGTCCATTGTTGTAGTATAAGTTATATACATGAAAGCTTTCTTATTTGAAAGCAACAATAAATAAATCTACTAATAGCAATAGATAGCTCCGGTGAAGGATCAAGTAATAATTTAAATATATCCTGCAAACTTAAATCAAGAACAGAAGGTTCAAGTTGTAATAAAGTACGCATTAATTTACTTGACGCCTTTGTGGTTTGTAGTGATGACGTTGCAATGCACTGTACTCCAGAATGCGACGATCAGATGCACGATATCCGTCTGATGCAGGTCCCCGATAATAACAAAGTCGGGGGCCGTCGGAGGACGGATATTGTGCATCTGATCGTCGAAGTCTGGCGAGTAGTAACCAAAGAGCATTTCGACGCACATTGGTGTCAGTGCGCATGCGCAAGAAAGTGGTGTGCCCAGGAGTGTTCAAAAATGGGGCGGTATTGGGGCGGTGTGCGCAGGAGTGTTGTGCGCAGGTATGACGTCACTTCCGGTCTGGATGAATGGGGCGTGACCGTGGGGGCATTTATTCCTCCGCGGTGATGCGGTCTGGCGGTGATGCGGTCTGCCTCCGCGGACCGAAAGTAGTCCCAAAACCGTGGGTTTTCGTGAGAATGTTCGGCAATCTGTAGGGACCGCTAATGGACCGATTGGGTCGAGTGAGGTATCAATGTAAAGCATACGTGAGGGAGTATCCAACGGGCTGGGTGTGACGTGGAACTGACGTCATTCTGCGCATGCACAGTAGAGAAAGGGTATGAAAATAGACGTTTTGGGGTCTAGGTGGGCCACTAGTGGGCCGATGGAGTCGTATGAGGTATCAATGTGAAGCAGTCGTGAGGGAGTATCCAACGAACTGGGTGTGACGTCGAGCTGACGTCATTCTGCGCATGCGCAGCAGGGAAAGTTTATGGAAATAGACGTTTTGGGGTCTAGGTGGGCCACTAGTGGGCCGATTGGGTCGAGTGAGTTATCAATGTGAAGCAGTCTTGACGGAGCATCCACCTGGACTAGTGTTTCGTTCGTTGTCAACATTCTGCGCATGCGCAGACAGGGAATTGTGGGAAAAGGGTGTGAAAATAGACGTTTTGGGGTGTAGATGGGCCACTAGTGGGCCGATTGGATCGAATGAGGTATCAATGTGAAGCATTCGTGAGGGAGCCTCCACCTGAGCTAGTGTGTCGTTCGTGTTCGACGTTCTGCGCATGCGCAGACAGGGAATTGTGGGAAAAGGGTATGGAAATAGACGTTTGGGGGTCTAGGTGAGCCCCTAATGGTCCGATGGTGAAGGGTTGGGGAGGGAGCATCCGCCTGGACTAGTGTGTTGTTTCCATTCTGCGCATACGCACACAGGGAATTGTGGGAAAAGGGTATGGAAATAGACGTTTTGGGGTCGAAGTGGGCCACTAGTGGTCTGATGGGATCGAGTGAGGTATCAATGTGAAGCATACGTGAAGGAGCATCCGACGGGGTGGATGTGACGTAACACTGACGTCATTCTGCGCATGCGCAGTAGACAGCGAGTATGGAAATAGACGTTTTGGGGTCTAGGTGGGTCACTATGGGTCCGATGGAGTTGAGTGAGGTATCAATGTGAAGCTCTCGTGAAGCAGCATCCGACTGGACTCATGGTTCGTCCGTGTTCAAGAGTCTGCGCATGCGCGGTCGTGGTATAGAAAGCAGGCATTTTGGGGGTGCGTGGGGGTGTGCTAGGGGTACTAATCCCCATATGGGTCCATGGTTGAGGTTTGGTGGTGTGGGTTGTTCGGACAGACGTCACTTCCGGTTTCACTAAAACTACCTCCGAACCCAGAAGAGTTCCAATGTTCCCTTAGACGTAGGGTCCGGATTTTCATCATCCAAGTTTTCCCCGGCCCGGCCCGGCCCGGCCCGCCCTGGCCGCAGCACGCGAGGGTGATCCGGCCGAGTGCGCGCGCGCGCGGGTTATCCGGAAGTGTGCAAGGGCACTATATCAGATCGGAGTATATATTTCATCCAAGTATAGCGGATAGCGGTTGTCGTGAATAACAACAAGTTCAGCAATGTTTATACAGTTTATTATCCCCAATGTTACATCATACCCAGGCTGGGGGAGCCGCCCTGGGTATGTTTAGAATGTTCACAGCAAAACAAATCGAAATATCAAACACCATGTTTTATTATTTAACGCACCGTCACATTTAATGTTTACTGAGCTCAAGTCAACGATCAGCATGTAGACATAGAGAGTATATACGGCATGTTATGCTATTCATCAGTGCAAGAGTGACGCATTCAGCCGATGGGGGTGGTCGGTCAGCTTGGTAACGAAGAACGTAGCATTGGTGACCCTCTCTACAACCCATTGTGTGTTGGGACGTTGACGATGTGCCCATCTCAAGGGATCCACGGTGTCCAGTTTCTCTAGCATCGTCTCTAGCGACGCCCGGTTAATGATGGTGAACGGTTGGTCAAACACATGGCTGTTATTACTGGCATAATAATACCGTAACTGGTCCGTCTCTTTGTGACGTAAGATGTACCCGAAAGCGACATTCAATTTGAAGACCGTAGCTTGGTCATTGAAAATGGCTTCCACGTAGCTGCGTAGACGGCTGAGGTCGGTCAGTGGGAAATTGTAGATACCTGGAATGGGGCGATCACGGTCAAAAACGTGCCGTATCATGGGCCATTGGCGCCGATAGATGTCATTCACTGGATGGGCGTCCTGTAACAGATCGCTAGGAATATCCACTGCATCTTCCAGAAAATGTTCGATGTTGTCAGGCGTATGACTGGCAACAGTAATACTAGGCATTGGTTGGATATCTAGGCTCTTCTGAACTGTGGGTATAGGCGGGCTCTCTGTGATCGCATCACCAGTGGCATTCGTCTCCCCGGGCTCATCTTCACTGGCTCTGACCCTCCTGGGTGCCTCTTTAGTGGGAAGTTGTCGCCCAAACCGTAGAGACGGGATATGAATCAAACGCTGATGCCGTCTTAACTGACTGGGTCGTTTGAAGAGTTGACCACATTCATTACATTGTTCCGTCGTCCCCTCGTGGAACGAGCGTTCGTGGCGCAGTATATGATCCTCCCGATTAAATGACCGTGCGCAAGTTATACAAGTATACCGTGCGCCGTTGTGGATGGAGGACTCGTGCCGTCGCAAATCTTCCAGGCGAGTAAACTGCTTCTGGCAAGTTGTGCAAGTGAACATCTTGGTGCTGTTTCGTGCCATATAGGTCTTCTCCGCCATGATATCTTCCACACCCTGTTTAAGGATTATGTTTTCCATCATAAGCAGATCACTTATATCGGCGACATGCTGCATCTCAGCAACGAGGCGAATACGGTGCTGTAGAAGGTTAGCTCGGTGAGATGACTTCATGATTTTTGGCTCAGGCTGGTCAGGCAAGTAGCTGCTATGGTCAGATAGGCTGGTGAAGTTGCACTGGTGAGGCAACTAGCTCCTCTCGTGAGATAGGCTCAGACTGGGCAGGCAGGTTACGGCTGGTCAGGTCAAGCAGGCCAATGAATGCAGCAATGCCCTCAAAATTCCCACTTTTATACACCTACATAGAAGTGCCCGGATGCAGGCGCGGACGTCACCGAAAAAAAAACCACAGACAGCTTACTACGTGCAGTGGCCTCGTCAAGACCCTCATACATACCCGGATGCAGGCGCGGACGTCAGCGAAATTCTGGCGGGAAAAACCCACAGATCGGTCAGTACACGCATTCCTATTAGTGGAGCCATATCGTGCACAAAACTAGCCGAATTGTGCACTTCGAGGTACAAGCATGAAACTTGGCATGATAGTAGCCAAGGACGTCCTGACCATTTTCCGATAAGGACCCACTCAAATTTTTTCCAATATGGCCGCCAAATTCAAGATGACCGCCAATATAATGGTCAAATACAGCAATATGATAATAATACTGTTTAATGTTTCAGTTGAGGTCATGAAACTTGCAGCGATGCTTGTTATTAATGCTCTAGTCCATTTTCAAAGAAGATCTGTAAAATTATTTTCCAAGATGGCCGCCATGAAAAGGGTCAAATTAGTGGTAAATCATCATATAATGCGTAAAGGATTATGTTTGTATTGTGCACTTAATGTATTGTGCTGAAGCCAAGCAAATAATTCCTGCTACGAATAAACTTTATCTTTCACGGTAAAATGACAGTCGTATTCAAGATGGCTGCCAAAAGAAACGCATTTTAATATGAAAAAAAACAGTCCATGGACCACTTTCTGGATCTTGGAGCAACGTCGGTCCTCGGAAAGATAGTAAGAATTCAAGTTTTGGTCCTCATCTTACGGTTTATACGTGTACACACACACCCTCGCATACATGATTCAAGTGAGGGCAGGCAGGACGGCGATGCGGCGATTGGCGGAGAGAACAATGTAGGGGAGTTTTGTTTTGTAGACAAGGTTTATGAAAGTGGCGGTATACCGGAATTTTCGTCGAAACCGGTTGTGCTAAAAATAGATCGCCAGCTAGCGCACTACCAAAGCAAACGTTCTGACTCTTTCAGTAGTCATTCGTTCAACCACTTACGCCACGATGTTCTCGTGTACCACTTGCTCCAAGTCCTTTACATGCTTGCACGACTTACAACGCCATGAGTCTACCATCTGCGATGCTACTGCCCAGTACACATGCGAGACCTTCGGGAATACATTTAAACGCCTGGAGTTTACAGTGCCATGAACGGTTTCTCCATGAGAAATCCAGGCATCAAATGTGGGGACTGTGGCCACCACTTCAGACTACACAGTCAGTTGAAATCTCACCGAAGTATAATCCATGGACATGCACGCTTGGGGGTTGAAGAAGCCGTGGCGTTTGACTCCATCCTTGAATCTACTTTTTAAGATCCTGTTGGCGAGTATACATGTTTGATTTGCAGGGAGTCATTTATTTAGTCGTAAGGATAATTTATGGTGACATCAACGTTCGGTCCAAAGAGCACCCAGCCATGAATGATTGTGGTCGAGTCTTCAGACTCCACAGTCAGTTGAGCTCCATCAATCCGAAAGACATTCACAGTTTGTGTTTCATCCATCCATGACTTATACTAATACTTATTATCATGGTCGGCTTCTGATTGAACAAGAGCCGTCTGAGATCAGCACAATTAACTTCTGATTTGAGAAGAGCAGCTGACTATGCGGCCAAGACACGGACAATAACATAAGTAAATAGTAAACACACCCATAGCGGCTCCCCCAGCGTGGGTGTGCTCTGATGGAGGGGATAATAAAATGATTGACCTGTAATCCTTGTTGTTGTTGTTCTTTAACCAATCAGAATAGTACTTATCACGGACTCGTAGAGCTACGTATAAGTGCACATGTGTGATATCGCATATAAACACGTCCCTCTGGACCCCACACTCCCGTTCCAACTGTTGCAGAGCCATGACGGAGACCCATCCCTATGCTACTCGCATTTTACAGCATGTGACCGTGGTTAACTCACTTATGGGTTATCGAGCAGTGGTTCGGTCCATGTTTGCAGATGGCGACGACAAAGAGGGGTGATGCCAGATCCTGGAAGAGTTCACAGAAGCGGTCCTCGACTAGATGGCGAAGTGTGCTATCACCCACCACTACACTGGAATATGAAAGCCATCCTTGATGCTGGGGCTATGGACCACGAGCGCTCACGCCGGAACCAGCGACGGTTTGTGGACCTCGCAATGGTCTTTGTTCTATTGACCCTGACGCTATGGCTATGACAGTTATGTCTTCCAGCGACAGAAAAGAACGGCTCTTTAGAGCCCCCATGTCTTCCAAAAGAGAAACGACTAACTAAGCACGATGTTCACAAACACATACACAAATACAGACACACACGCGCGCGTGCGTACGCGCTCTCACTCAACATCGTTAGTGCGTTCATGCCTTAAGATGGGGGTTGAGCACGCCTCACGAGAAATTTGGACCACGGATGGTCCATCTCTACCCCAAACACCTTCCTTCAAACGCCCAAAATGCCCACATTGGATACTACTCCCATTGATGACATCACCAATGATGTCACAGATGACGTGGACATCCCTCAAGTCGTGGTCTACACACCAAAGACTTCGCAATGACACCTCATCGGACGCATTCGGACCAAGAATGGTCCTTCAATCGCTCAAACACACTCCCACGCACGCCCTGAATGACATCTTGATGTTACTACTGTACAACTGAGCATGCGTAGCGCAATGCGACTTCCAACAAAAACCATACCATTCGTTGTCTACATGCAGACAGCTACAGGATGACACCCAAGACGGTCCATTCGGACCACGGATGATCCATTTCTACTCCAAAAACCCCCCTTCACACCCCCAAAATGCCCACTTTGGCTACATCTCATACTGATGACCTCACCGATGACGTCACAGACGACGTGGACATCCCTCCAGTCGTGGTCTACACACCGAGGGCTTCACTTTGACACCTCAAACGACGCATTCTGACCAAGAGTGGTCCCTCAAATATACCCATGCGCACCTCCAGAATGGCCACTTTACTTATTACACCTCAACTGCCCATGCGCAGATTGGCGCGACTTCCAATCAAAAACACGCCAGTCTGACTCAACCCCACGAAAGCTTCACTAGGATACCCCAACCGGTCCATTTGGATCAAATATGGGTCCCTTGATTGCCCAAACATGTCATTTCCCACGTCCAAAATGGCATATTTCGTTACTACTGCCCAACTGCGCATGCGTAGCACAATGCGACTTCCAACAAATACCATATCATTCGCCGTCTACATGCAGAGAGCTACACACCACACGGCCTATTCGGACCACGGAAGGACCATCTCTACCCCAGACACCTTCCTTCACACCCCAAAAATGCCCACTTTGGCTACTACTTCTCCTGATGACGTCATCAATGACATCACAGATGACGTGGACATCCTTCAAGTCCTAGTCAACACCCTGAAACATTAAATGGAAAATGACGGAGACACCAATAGCTAGCATCATGCCAAGTTTTAGGCTTCTGACACAAATCAAACAATGAACTAAGATAATTTCAGTATTTGGCCATTATTATGGCGGCCATCTTGAATTTGGCGGCCATGTTGGAAAAATATTGTGTGGGTCCTTATCAGAAATTGATCAGGTCATCATTGGCTACTATTATGCCAAGTTTTAGGCTTCTGACACAAATCAAACAATGAACTAAGTTAATTTCAGTATTTGGCCATTATTATGGCGGCCATCTTGAATTTGGCGGCCATCTTGGAAAAATATTGTGTGGGTCCTTATCAGAAATTGATCAGGTCATCATTGGCTACTATTATGCCAAGTTTTAGGCTTCTGACACAAATCAAACAATGAACTAAGGGTGCACTCCAGAGATTCTTTCATTCGGCATGGAATAGACTATGGGTCCGTTTTTCGGCCACCAGTTGTCGTAAAACCTTCAACCCAAATCACTTATATGTATATATTTTCTGAAAGAGCACGATGAAACTATTATTTTAAGATATACCACTGCTATGTTATAGAAAATTTAAACTCGAACATTCTTCTTCATGCTTGCTTCATTTTTCCTAGAAAACCCCTTAAAATGTCGAAAAATGGTCAAACTCGGCTCAATTTCCAGAAAAATCTGTAAGAGCGATTTTAATTAAACTTCTTACACACGTTCTCTGGTCCGGTCTCAACTTAAAAAGGCAAACAAAAGTGGGTGTCAACCTAACCGTTTTTTGTCAGATTTTCTTCCCGTAAACGAGTCCCGATTTTTAGGCACACCCAAGGGGCATAACTGAGGCAGGACAAACTTTACTCCATGATCCCGATCAGCGTGTAGACGAAGCCAGCCCTCGATTTGTACGTACTCGTTTGCGGCGTTGATAATGCTGAATAGGATGGCATTATAGATATAAGCTATTAAGGAGACAAGAAGAATTATGATGTAGCAGAACAAGGGCAGTCTATCGTATTATGAAATTAGAGAGGGGCCATTACTACGAAACTGTGGAGGACAACCTTAAGGGGCAGGATGTTTTTTACGAAATTAATTGTTCACATTTATCGTAATCTCAGAGTGTTTGCGAGTATGGCGGTATACAACACTTGCCAGTTATACATACTATTGTGGGAAATCCGACCGATAACTTTCCCCCTACCCCATCTTTGTTTTGATCGCTTTTGCCAATTCTAGCAGGATTTTCGAGAACAAAACTCAAAATTAACCTATTTCTTCTTAATAATGTGCATCCATTCGGCAATATGAAGGCCGTGGTTGCTTTTCTGCTTTCCAATGATAGCAGAAACACGGGAAAATGCAAAGAAGAGATGGAACCAAGTCAAATTATTGGTAATTTTCCACTGAATTTCCTCCCAGAAACATGGGAAATACTTCAGAAACTTGAAAAATAATTCGTAAAACCATAATAATATACATCTATTCCATCCTTTATGGACTGTAAATGGGTTCTCTTGTAAAGAAAATTTACACTGGCAAATTGATATCATTTTGATATGACCTAGTTCTGCCATAATATCTACCGAAATCTCATTCCAGGGGGAGATAACTCCTGTATGGAATACAGTATGCAATAACCTCAATAGTATACTAATGGACACACTGTGGATTATTTTAATCGAACTCCTGGTCTTCTTTCCACCTGCTTCTGAAAATAGCGTTTCAGGTGTAACTAGGCAGTCAAAATTAAACAATCTGGCGTAATGACACATTTCCGCTCCGTAACGGAGTCTACATTAAGATAATGCATAGACTCCAC
This sequence comes from Hanleya hanleyi, assembly GCA_036873755.1. Taxonomy (NCBI): domain Eukaryota; kingdom Metazoa; phylum Mollusca; class Polyplacophora; order Lepidopleurida; family Hanleyidae; genus Hanleya; species Hanleya hanleyi. The sequence continues at coordinate 23,924 of JAVTVY010044378.1, read as the reverse complement.
TATTATGCCTTAAAGGGTGCACTCCAGAGATTCTTTCATTCGGCATGGAATAGACTATGGGTCCGTTTTTCGGCCACCAGTTGTCGTAAAACCTTCAACCCAAATCACTTATATGTATATATTTTCTGAAAGAGCACGATGAAACTATTATTTTAAGATATACCACTGCTATGTTATAGAAAATTTAAACTCGAACATTCTTCTTCATGCTTGCTTCATTTTTCCTAGAAAACCCCTTAAAATGTCGAAAAATGGTCAAACTCGGCTCAATTTCCAGAAAAATCTGTAAGAGCGATTTTAATTAAACTTCTTACACACGTTCTCTGGTCCGGTCTCAACTTAAAAAGGCAAACAAAAGTGGGTGTCAACCTAACCGTTTTTTGTCAGATTTTCTTCCCGTAAATGAGTCCCGATTTTTAGGCACACCCAAGGGGCATAACTGAGGCAGGACAAACTTTACTCCATGATCCCGATCAGCGTGTAGACGAAGCCAGCCCTCGATTTGTACGTACTCGTTTGCAGCGTTGATAATGCTGAATAGGATGGCATTATAGATATAAGCTATTAAGGAGACAAGAAGAATTATGATGTAGCAGAACAAGGGCAGTCTATCGTATTATGAAATTAGAGAGGGGCCATTACTACGAAACTGTGGAGGGCAACCTAAGTTAATTTCAGTATTTGGCCATTATTATGGCGGCCATCTTGAATTTGGCGGCCATCTTGGAAAAATATTGTGTGGGTCCTTATCAGAAATTGATCAGGTCATCATTGGCTACTATTATGCCAAGTTTTAGGCTTCTGACACAAATCAAACAATGAACTAAGTTAATTTCAGTATTTGGCCATTATTATGGCGGCCATCTTGGAAAAATATTGTGTGGGTCACAATTGTGATCAGGTCATCATTGGCTACTATTATGCCAAGTTTCATGCTTGTACCTCGAAGTGCACAATATTTTCATCATATTGCTCTACTATATCATGTTCCCAGGTCACGCCCCATTCACCCGGACCCTCATACATAGAAAAAACCCATCAAGTTCCCAGTTCACGCCCCATTCACCCAGACCCTCATACATAGAAAAAAAACACAGACAGGTCAGTACATGCATTCCTATCATGTTTCCTACCCAGGTCACGCCCGATTCACGCATAATAAAAGGATTGACCTGTAATCTTTGTTGTTGTTGCTCTCTTTTTTGGACTAACCAATCAGAATAGTACGTATCACGGACTACACCCGTAGAGCCAGGTATAGGCGTGCATGTGTGACATGGTCTATAAAACACGTCTGGATACCACAACCCCATTCCTACGGTTGCAGAGCCATGACGGACACCCATCCCTATGCGACTCGCATTTTACAGCATGCGACCGTGGTTAATTCACTCACGGGTTACCGAGCAGTGGTTCGGTCCATGTTTGCAGATGGCGACGACAACGAGAGGCGACGCCAGATCCTGAAAGAGTTCACAGAAGCGGTCCTCGACAGAGTGCACTCGATGGAGAGGTGTGCCATCACTCACCACTACTGGACTATGAGAGCCATCCTTGATGATCGGGCTATGGACCACGAGCGCTCACGCCGCAACCAGCGACGGCTGGTTGGCCTAGTAATGGTCTGTGCCCTATTGACCCTGACGCTGTGGCATTGACAGTGGGACCTGACCATAAATACGAGGGTCAGACACAGTGTGCGTCGTTCACCGATCGTCATTGGGTCAACCATGTCACAGAGGGACCTGACCATAAATACGAGAGACATTCAGAGGGTGTGTCATTCACCGTTCATCATTGGGTCAACCATGTCACCAGTTCTACGAGCCATTCTTCCCCTTACACCCCGGGTGGGGTTACACGTCTATGAAGATAAAGTCACCCTCGTGGCAGACCGTGGAGATGTTTGCTGGTCGCGCGCTGAGACCGTATCGAATACGGTTACGCTACACCGTGACGGATGGACCAAATTTAAACGGGTGTTGAGTGGTGAGCTCGACGGAAACCTCATCCACATAGACAATGCCATCTACGTACACCGTGGACCCTTCTTCCCACGCTTGGGCCGTTACCAAGACCCTACGCGAGGCTTCACTCTAGACCCTGATCTGTGGACAGCCTATTGTGGACCAGCTGTTTACACCGGACGAGCGGTCATCAGACGAGTTGGAGTGGGCTCGTGCCCTGGGTGAAGCGGCGGCAGAACCCAATGAACAAATTTCTAGCAATGAAGCGGAGGCAGACGACGATGCCATTGATTACCCGGCTAAACTCAGTGACATGACCACCCGATCCTTTGATCTCACGGGGTTCTCCCTATAAATACGAGAGACAGTCAAATCTGGTACCATTCACGTACTGACCATGACGGAGCATATAATACTGGCGTATCTCAGCTTGACCCCCGAGGTTTTCCTGCACGTTTATGCGGATACGGTCGATATCATGGAAGAGGTGGGAGACATCTGTGATGCAGACCCTACACAACCGTGCCCGGCTCACATTCGTTTGTCTCGGGAGGGCTGGACCAAATTCAAACGGGTGTTGTCTGGTGAACCGGACGGCGACCTCATTCACTTGTGTCACGATGTGTACATCCGACGCGGCCCCTTCTTTGCTCAATTGGCTCGGCTAGATGGGGGTACAGTGCATTTTACCCTTCATCCTGATCTATGGTCTGCGTTGGAAGATGCCGTGGCAGATGTGGATCAAGTGCTTACCAAGCGGTCATCAGACGAGTCGGACTGGTCATTTACCATGGACACTGTGCTGGCAGAAGCCAACGAAGAAAATCAGAAAGAAACTCCGGCCCAAGATATACCCGTTATAAATAAACGATAGAGCCAGGGTCCATCATCATTTGTCACCATGAAGAGCTGGGAGAAGGTGTTGGATAACTTATACTACAGTCCCGACAGTCCGGCGGCCTATAGTGCATTGACGGCTCCCTATCGAGCGGCCAAACCCCAGGCAATACAACGTGCCCAAGTCCGAGATTGGTTAAGAAAACAAGACGCCTATACCTTACATCGAGCTGCCTGTCGCCATTTTCTACGGAACCGGGTCATCGTGGGAGGACTAGATGCCCAATGGCAAGCGGATTTGGTCGATATGAGCGCCTTTGCCAAACACAACGATGGGAATCGGTATATCGTGCCGTGCATCGATATCCTGTCGAAGTATGCGTGGGTGGTACCCATCCGGACGAAAACGGGGGCGAATCTCATAGCGGCGTTCAAGGACATCTTCAAGACCGGGCGCAAACCCATGTATTTGCAAACCGACGAAGGCACGGAATTCCTCAACCGTCCGTTCCAACAGTTTCTGAAAGCCCAGAAGGTATTTTTCTTCCACACGTACAACGAGACCAAGGCTTCCGTGGTGGATAGGTTCAACAGGACATTCAAAGGTCGCATGTATAAATATTTCACCTATAAGAATACATGTCGGTACATCGATGTTCTCCCGAAACTTGTGAGTGGTTACAATCGAGCCTATCACCGGAGTATAGATAGAGCCCCCATTACCGTGACCCAACGCAATGAAACCCAAGTCCGTCGTGTCTTGTACCCCAGGCAATCGCAGCGAACGCCGAAGGAGGTGTTCAAGGTCGGGGACCCTGTACGGATCAGTAAAGTCAAGTGCAAGTTCGAGAAAAGTTACTTGCCCAACTGGAGCGATGAGCACTTCCTGATTAAACGGCGCCTACCCCGACAGCAGCGAGTCTATGAACTGGAAGATCTTCAAGGGGAACCGTTGCTAGGGACGTTTTACGAGACGGAATTACAGCCTGTCGGAAAAACAAAGCAAGACTACTACACGGTGGAGCAGATTTTGAAAACGGAACGTCGACGTGGCAAACTGTTTCATTTCGTCAAATGGCAATGCTGGCCCAGTTCCTTCAATTCCTGGGTCACTGCCAACCAGGTGAAACAACTATAAAGCCAGACACCACTGTCGTCATCCTTCATTCCACGTTCGACCACAGTGCTATGGACAAACAGCAGCTGCCTTTGAACACAGCGTCTCCCAAAACGCGCAAAGCGCAAGTGGGCTTTGTGGTGATAGTGCTAACCCTGGTGAGTGTGTTGTACGGAGGTGTGTTTTACGACGTTGCCTATGTCAGCACGCTACCTAACCAACTTAGAACACCAGCCACCAGTCAAACCAGTCTACAGATAGCACCAGTCAACCCCGTATCGAGCCCAGTCATCACCACCACCACACTCCGTGTACAAGCCACATCGAGCAAGTATACAGTCCACACCTACACCAAGTACACCCACCGGATTTCATCCCTCACAGTGAACAGACAACGACGACCGACGTTTTACCCACCACCATCATCACTCATAGTGAACAGACAACGACGACCGACGTTGTGCCCACCACCACTCCAGTTCACTCGTACCAAATTTACAAGAGTGGGTTACCACGACAGCGGATACACCTTCAACCATGGACCCTCGGTATCCGACGTGTGCAAACCAAAGTGTTCTCTGTGTCTGCTGGAAATATGAGCGCCAGCAAAGAAAACCTGTTCCTGGGGGAACTGCCCAAGCGATTGATCCTGGCCTGTGTGGAAAATACCAGTTTTAGCGGAGCCTACACAGAGAACCCGTTTGACTTTAAACATTTCGGCATCAATTTGTGGCCCTGCATGTGGATGGACAACAGGTCCCAGCCACGGCCTTAACACCGAACTTTGGGCGCGCGAATTTCATTCCAGCCTATCATTGCCTGTTTACAGCCACCGGTCAAATCAACCAGGACGAAGGGAATATGATCAGTCGGGAGGACTACGCGAACGGATACACGTTGTTCTGTTTCGATCTGACCCCCACCTTAGGGAACGACCATCAGCTGGCCCTCGCCAAGCAAGGCAATTTACGGTTGTAAATCCACTTTGCACGAGCCCTCCGGAGCACCGTCAATGTGATCTGCTACGCCGAGTTTAACAACATCATTCAAGTGGACAAGGCGCGCAACGTCCTGTGTGACGTCCTGATAGCAAAATACGAACGTAGCGTGCAAGATCTATGGCGCTACGTTTCGTAACTTGTGTCTAATTCCGCTTAACCCGGGGCTAGGGGCCGTATGAACCCATGGTACTCATATGAACAGTCACAATCAAAGCGTGACTGAGATACATCTTTTTTTTTAGATGACGACTCTATAACGAATATTATGGATTAAGAATACTGATCAGCGATACGGATTTGATATTTTTGGAACATCATGATGTCTTGCCGGCATCATTGAAAACTGTTGACCGCTTCTCTCTTGCAGGAAACAAGCCTAGGTTTATGTATACTATGATTGTCCTTTTGAATTTGGTGCTAATACTGTTATGTGGAAAATGGAATAGGTCTTTGGATTATGGACGCGGATATTCTCTAATGGACGACGGCTGGATTATGAATGACGGACTAGACGCTTGTAATTTGCCACCTAAGATGGATAAAGACCAGATAACCACCGTGCTGGAGAATGACCCAGGGACACGTATGGTTTTTCAAGGGGTGTTCGACCGAGATGTGTTCCCATTAGACCGTATGTATCCAGCTGCTTACGTTCTCAACACGGACCCGATGGATCGGCCAGGTGAACATTGGGTGGGCGTGTACTTGACAGAACAGCAGGACGAATACTTTGACCCGTACGACCTGCCACCCCTCCATCCCGATTTAACAGACTTCATTGATCAAGGCACAGAGACGTGGTGTTGGAACAGTCAAACGTTGCAAAGCCTGACCAGTAGCGTGTGCGGACAATATTGCTTGTTTTACCTGTACCATCGATGCCGGGGAAGATCCTGATCTACCATCGTACAGATGTTTGACGAGTACCTCAAGGCCGAGGACCGCGATGTACTCGTATATTGACTGGGCCGCCCATCATTTCAATGTACAAGCTCCGTTCTGGGCTTAAGTTCTTTCAATGTACAAGCCCCCTGTTCTGGGCTTCAGTTTACAAGCCCCCTGTTCTGGGCTTAAGTTCTATCGATTTCAATGTACAAGCCCCCTGTTCTGGGCTTCAATTTTCACGTGGTTGTTCTCACGTTGTTGTTGTTAGTTATTGTTGAATAAAAAACAAAATGAGATCCCCACCACGTCACCATAATGCATGAATGCTATAACAGACATGTGAAGATTCGGTGAATCTGGCTTTCAACACCGTGGATAAAGTAGCCAATCAGTGGCCTAGGATAATCCGAAATTCACCCGCGCACTTCCGGTGATGCCGCGCAGGCGTGCGGCCGGAGAACCCGCGAGCGCGCGCACTCGGTCGGATCACCCGCGCTTGCTGCGACCAGGGCGGGCCGGGCCGGGGAAAACTTGGATGTTGAAAATCCGGACCCTACGCCTAAGCGAACATTGGAACTCTTCTGGGTTCGGAGGTAGTTTTAGTGAAACCGGAAGTGATGTCTGTGCGAACAACCCACACCACCAAAACACAACCATGGACCCATATGGGGATTAGTACCCCAAACACACCCCCACGCATCCCCAAAATGCCTGCTTTCTATACTACGACCACACCGCGCATGAGCAGACTCTTGAACAAGGACGAACCAGTCGGATGCTGCTTTACGAGAGCTTCACATTGATACCTCACTCAACTCCATCGGGCCCATAGCGACCCACCTAGACCCCAAAACGTATATTTCCATATTCTCTGTCTACTGCGCATGCGCAGAATGACGTCAGTGTTACGTCACATCCACCCCGTCGGATGCTCCTTCAAGTATGCTTCACATTGATACCTCACTCGACCCCATCAGACCACTAGATGCCCACTTCGACCCCAAAACGTCTATTTCCATACCCTTCTCCCACAATTCCCTGTCTGCGCTTGCGCAGAATGGAAACGACACACTAGTCCAGGCGGATGCTCCCTCACGAGAGCTTCAAAATAAGAGCTCATACGACACCATCGGACCATTAGGGGCTCACCTAGACCACCAAACGTCTATTTCCATACCCTTTTCCCACAATTTCCTGTCTGCGCATGCGCAGAACGTCGAACACGGACGACACACTAGCCCAGGTGGAGGCTCCCTCACGAATGCTTCACATTGATACCTCACTCGATCCAATCGGCCCACTAGTGGCCCATCTACACCCCAAAACGTCTATTTCCACACCCTTTTCCCACAATTCCCTGTCTGCGCATGCGCAGAATGCTGACACCGAACGATACACTAGTCCAGGTGGATGCTCCCTCACGACTGCTTCACATTGATACCTCACTCGACCCAATCGGCCCACTAGTGGCCCACCTAGACCCAAAAACGTCTATTTCCATATACTTTCTCTACTGCGCATGAGCAGAATGACATCAGCTCCACGTCACACCCAGCCCGTAGGATACTCCTTCACGACTGCTTCACATTGATACCTCAAACGACTCCATCGGCCCACTAGTGGCCCACCTAGACCCCAAAACGTCTATTTCCATACCCTTTCTCTACTGCGCATGCACAGAATGACGTCAGATCCACGTCACACCCAGCCCGTTGGATACTCCCTCACGTATGCTTTACATTGATACCTCACTCGACCCAATCGGTCCACTAGCGGTCCCTACAGATTGCGGTTTTGGGACTACTTTCGGTCGCGGAGGCAGACCGCATCACCGCCAGACCGCATCACCGCGGAGGAATAAATGCCCCCAAGGTCACGCCCCATTCATCCAGACCGGAAGTGACGTCATACCTGTGCACAACACTCCTGCGCACACCGCCCCAATACCGCCCCATTTTTGAACACTCCTGCGCACACCACTTTCTCGCGCATGCGCACTGACACCAATGTGCGTCGAAATGCTCTTTGGTTACTACTCTGGCGTTGCTTTGATTCCTTGTGTTGGCGCCACTCAATCAGCGCAATTACTAGCCTCGGTATAATCACCACACGTTAAAACCTACAAGTTTGTCTTCTGGCCTTTCGCTGTTATTGTCGCCGAAACGATGTTTATTCTCCGTGATATTGGTTTTAGTTTTCACAAGAGAAGATTTTCTTTCCACTTTTGTCGATCTTTCTGTCGTTTTAGAGGTTGCGTTTCCGTTTTAGAGGTTATTGTTGCCGAAACGATGTGATTTTTTCTACGTGATATGGGTTTTAGTTTCCACAAGAGAGGATTTTCATTCCATTTTGTCGCTTTTTCTGCCGTTAGTATGGAGGGTCTGATATAGCAGAATGACGTCGCTATGATCATGATGACATGAGCGGTATAAAACCGACGTCATGTGATCGTACATGGATTAACACGCAAAGAATTCTCCAAAAGATGCATAATGTCCATGCGAATGCTTACGTATAGGCCTACTAACTTACTGGTGTATTTGACGTGGGTTGTGAAGAATTTTGAAGCGGTTCGACGTTAAAAGACAGAGATACAACCGGCAGGTCTGTCTACAACCGGCATCGTTCTATTTACATACAGTAAAGTATAACGCGAAATTCTGGCACCACTCACTGAATAGCTCCAAACAATCACATTGGTAAACTACAGAGGGTTTAGCGTGAGTTATGAATAGTCACACTATACGGATGAATACCCACAGCGAATTATTACAGCGATAGTAGTATACAGCAAGGATTACGTAGCTCATTGACCTGGCGTAAGAATCTGGCGTCGAGGTCAAGTGCATTATAGTACCGGCGAAAACCGGCAAAAGAGTGCGCCGTCTCAAAAAGGACGCCGTCTCATATGGAGGTCATGTGGAGGTCACGTGATGGTCAAGTGCATGGGGCATGTATTCCTCCGCAGTGATGTAGTCTGGCGGTGATGCGGTCTGCCTCCGCGGACAGAAATTAGTCCCCAGACTTCAAATACGCTGCATGGACCGATTGGGTCGAGTGAGGTGTCAAAGTGAAGCGCTCCTCCAGGACCATATGGAATGCATGTACTGACTTGTATCTGGGTTTTTTCCATCATGCGGCGGTCACGTGATTAGGAATGCATGTACTGACTTGTATGCCGTCCATTCATTTGAGTCGGGGACTTAGGGTTCCTACGGAAGGATTTTGCAAGTCATGGATGGGTGTATGTAAAATGAGGGTTTGTCTCGAAAATATAAAAAGCGGAACACGGACTTTACCCTTACAATAGAGGAAAACCCCTATCACCCTATCCCAAAGGGCTAATATCGGTCCTAGGGCTTATCGGGTTCTGCCTGGAGTGGGTGTATGTAAATTGAGGATTTGTTCCAAAAATATAAAAAGCGGAACACGGACTTTACCCCTACAATAGAGGAAACCCCCTATCATCCTTATCCCAAAGGGCGAATATCGGTCTCTGGCTTATCGGGGCCTGCTGAGAGAGGCAGGGTGGGGGAGTGGGTGCATGCAAATTGAGGATTTGTCCCAGAAAATATAAAAAGCGGAACACGGACTTTACCCCTAAAATAGAGGAAAACCCCTATCAACCCTATTCCAAAGGGCTAATATCGGTCCCCGGGCTTATCGGGTTCTGTCTGGAGTGGATGTATTTAAATTTAGGATTTGTCTCGAAAATATAAAAAGCGGAACACGGACTTTATCCCCACAATAGAGGAAAACCCCTATCAACCCTATCCCAAAGGGCGAATACCGGTCCCTGGCTCATCGGAGCCTGCTGAGAGAGGTAGGGTGGGGAGCGGGTTCATGTAAATTGAGGATTTGTCCCCGAAAATATAAAAAGCGGAACACGGACTTTACCCCTCAAATAGGGGAAAACTCCTATCAACCACGTCTAATGGGACTTATCGGACCCTGCCGACGGAGGTAGGATGGGGGAGTGGCTGCATGTAAATTGAGGATTTGTCCCCGAAAATATAAAAAGCGGAACACGGACTTTACCCCTAAAATAGAGGAAAACCCCTATCAACCCTATTCCAAAGGGCTAATATCGGTACCCGGGCTTATCGGGTTCTGTCTGAAGTGGATGTATTTAAATTTAGGATTTGTCCCGAAAACATAAAAAGCGGAACACGGACTTTACCCCTACAATAGAGGAAAACCCCTATCAACCCTATCCCAAAGTGCGAATATCGGTCCCTGGCTTATCGGGACCTGCTGAGAGAGGTAGGGTGGGGAGCGGGTGCATGTAAATTGAGGATTTGTCCCCGAAAATATAAAAAGCGGAACACGGACTTTACCCCTAAAATAGGGGAAAACTCCTATCAACCACGTCCAGTGGGGCTTATCGGACCCTGCCGACGGAGGTAGGATGGGGGAGTGGGTGCATGTAAATTGAGGATTTGTCCCGAAAATATAAAAAGCGGAACACGGACTTTACCCCTAAAATAGGGGAAACCCCTATCAACCAGGTCTAGAGGGTCATGTATAGACCGGAGAGAGAACAAAAACAACAACACCAACAAGTGTTCATATAGTTTATTATCCCTCCCGTACATCATACCCACGATGGAGGAGCCGCGTTGGGTATGTTTACAATACAAGTAGGTTTTTGTCCAATCAGAAGCCGCCATTTGGCGCTGCATCTGTCATATTCGTTCTTGCCCGTTAGATGTATTCTCGGCTGCTCTTATCCAATCAAACAAACATGTACTCTGTTCATGTCCGTGAATACATACTCTGTTCATGTCCATGTACATACACTCTGTCCATGTCGCTATATAGCTGAAATATTGCGGAATGCGACGTTAAATCTTAATTCTCTCTCTTCATGTACATGCACTTTATCCATGTACATGCTTCTTGTCCATGTCCATGTAGCCTGTCCATGTACATGTACCATCACCAAGGGCGTGTGTGGAGGTGTGTTTGGGATAGAGAGGGACCATCCTTGGTCCGAATACGTCGCGAGGGTGTCATTTTGTAGCTCTCGGGGTATAGACCCGATTTGAGAGATGTCCGCGTCATCTGTGACGTCATCGGTGACGTCATCAGTACGAGTAGTAGCCAAAGTGGGCATTTTGGGGCAGTGAAGGAAGGTATTTGAGGTAGAGAGGGACCATCCTTGGTCCGAATGCGTCGCGGGAGGTGTCATTTTGTAGTTCTCGGGGTGTATATCCCGATTTGAGGGATGTTCACGTCATGTCACGTCATCGATGACGTCATCAGTACGAGTTGTAGACAAAGTGGGCATTTTGGGACAGTGAAGGAAGGTATTTGATGTAGAGATGGACCACTATTGGTTCGAATGCGTCGTGTGGGGTATCAGTGTGAAGCTCTCGTGGGTCAGACTGGCTTGTTTTCATTGGAGCTCGCGCCAATCGGCGCATGCGCAGTTGGCCAATGGGTTTTTTCCGTCTTTCCTCCGTCTTCCATACGGATAGTGGTCCGAATGGACCGTGCGGGGTATCAGTGTGAAGCTATCGTGGGTCAGACTGGCTTGTTTTCATAAAAAGCGGAACATGGACTTTATCCCTAAAATAGGGGGGACCCCTATCAACCAGGTCTAGAGGGTCATGTATAGACTGGAGAGAGAACAACAACAACCACACGTGTTCATATAGTTTATTATCCCCTCCCGTACATCATACCCACGATGGAGGAGCCGCGTTGGATATATTTACAATACAAGTAGGCTCTTGTCCAATCAGATGCCGCCATTTGGCGCTGCATCTGTCATATTCGTTCTTACCCGTTGGATGTATTCTCGGCTGCTCTTATCCAATCAAAAAAAAATGTACTCCGTTCATGTGCATGTATACATACTTTGTTCATGTCCATGTACATACACTCTGTCCATGTCGCTATATAGCTGACATATTGCGGAATGCGACGTTAAACCTTAATTCTCTCTCTCTTCATGTACATGCACTCTATCCATGTACATGTTCCTTGTCCATGTCCATGTAGCCTGTCCATGTACATGTACCATCACCAATCTGTATTATACCAAGTCTGTCCTGTATTGTACCATATTTGTCCTCTATTATATCATATATGTTCTGTATTATAACAAATCTGTTCTGTATTATAGTATCTGTCCTGTATTATATCAAATCTGTGTTGTATTACACCATATCTGTCCTGTATTGTACCATATATGTCCTGTATTATACAATATATGTTCTGTATTATACAATATTTGCCCTCTATTATACCATATCTGTGCTGTATTACACCATATCTGTCCTGAATTATATCATATCTGTGCTGTATTATACAATATCTGTCCTGTGTAATACAATATCTGTCCTGTATTATACCAAATCTGTCCTGTATTGTACCATATTTGTCCTGTATTATACAATATATGTTCTGTATTATACCAAATCTGTGCTGTATTATACAGTATCTGCCCTGTATTATACCAAAGCTGTGCTGTATTATACCATATCTGTCCTGTATTGTACCATATATGTCCTGTATTATACAATATATGTTCCGTATTATACAATCGGATAGCGGTTGTCGTGAATAACAACAAGTTCAGCAATGTACATACAGTTTATTATCCCCAATGTTACATCATATCCATCAGTGCACGGGTGACGCGTTCATCCGATGGGGTTGATCAGTTTAGCCACGAAGAACGTAACATTGGTGACCCGCTCCACAGTCCATTTGGTGTTGGGGCGTTGTTGTTGGGCCCATTCCAAGGGATCCACGGTGTCCAGTTTCTCTAGCATCGTCTCTAGCGACGCCCGGTTAATGATGGTAAACGGTTGGTCAAATACCCGGATGTTACTGCTCGGGTAAAAGTATCGAAATTGGTCTGTCTCCTTTTGCTGCAGCACATAACCAAACGCCAGACTCAACTTGAAGGCCGTAGTTTGATCGTTGAAGATGGCTTCCACGTAGATGCGTAGACGGGTGAGGTCGGTCAGTGGGAAATTGTAGATATCTTGAATAGGGCGATGACGGTGGAAACAGTGCCGGATCATGGGCCAATGGCGCCGATAGATGTCACTCACTGGATGGTCTTCGTGTAACAGATCGCTAGGAACATTTATGGATTCGTCCGCGAAGTGTACTTTGCTCTCCACGCCGTGCAAAATCTGGTCCAAGGTCTTGTCGTCGGAATTTGACTGTTGAATTAGGGCGACATCATCATCGGCCCTCGTGCGATGGGTGGGAGTTCCTGTCTCGATACTGGTGCCTACGGGCTCCTCTACCTGCAAACGTGGCTGCGGAACAGGGTGCCGTGTGCGTTGGTGTCGCAGCGACTGTCTGATCAGTTTGAAAAGCCGACCACATTACTCGCATAGATGCTTGGGTGCCCCATGCACTATCCCTTCGTGACACCGTAGACTGTCCAGGCGATTAAATATTTTCCCACACCTCGTACAGCTATACCGGGCGGTTCCGTCGTGCTTGGTAGCCTCATGGCGGCGCAAGCCGTGCGGACGAGTGAATGATTTCGAGCAAGTAGTACAAGTGAACATCTTGGTGGCTGACAGAGTGTCTGATGACACGGCCAGGCCGCTTCCCTTTTATAGCACGCTAGCTGGTGATCTATTTTTAGTACACTCAGTTCAAATATCGCCAAGTCGAGAACCGAGATGTACTGGTGTACGTCTGAGCCGCATTGCGCGCGTATGTGTGTTTGTGTTTGAGTCCAACCGTGCACAATGTCGAATTACGTTCTCTCCGAAAACTTCCTCTCATCGCATCAATATGCTCAGACCCATTCAATATAAACACAACCAAGAGACATCAACAACAACAGGCACATTGCGTAATACACGTTTTATTATCCTCACACCACCACCACCACCACCACCTGGCGTTGACGCGGTTAACGATCAGCATGTAGACATATAGAGTATGTACGGCATGTTATGGTATTCATCAGTGCATGGGTGAAGCATTCAGCCGATGGGGTGGACGGTCAGCTTGGGTAACGAAAAACGTGACATTGGTCACCCTCTCTACGACCCATTGGGTGCTAGGGCGTTGTTGTTAGGCCCATTCCAAGGGATCCACGGTGTCCAGTTTCTAAAGCATCGTCTCTAGCGACGCTCTATCCGTGATGGTAAACGGTTGGTCAAATACCCGGATGTTACTGCTCTTGTAAAATTATCGGACTTGGTCTGCCTCGTTATGCTGCAGCACATAACCAAACGCCAGATTCAACTTGAAGGTCGTAGTTTGATCGTTGAAGATAGATTCCACGTAGCTGCGTAGACGGGCGAGGTTGGTCAGTCGGAAATTGTAGATATCTTGAATAGGGTGATGACGGTGGAAACAGTGCCGGATCATGGCCAATGGCGCCGATAGATTACAAGCGTCTAGTCCGTCATTCATAATCCAGCCGTCGTCCATTAGAGAATATCCGCGTCCATAATCCAAAGACCTATTCCATTTTCCACATAACAGTATTAGCAACAAATTCAAAAAGACAATCATAGTATACATAAACATAGGCTTGTTTCCTGCAAGAGAGAAGCGGTCAACAGTTTTCAATGATGCCGGCAAAACATCATGATGTTCCAAAAATATCAAATCCGTATCGCTGATCAGTATTCTTAATCCATAATATTCGTTATAGAGTCGTCATCTAAAAAAAAGAGATGTATCTCAGTCACGCTTTGATTGTGTCTGTTCATATGAGTACCATGAGGATCTTGAAGTACATGGGTTCATACGGCCCCTAGCCCCGGGTTAAGCGAAATTAGACACAAGTTACGAAACGTAGCGCCATAGATCTTGCACGCTACGTTCGTATTTTGCTATCAGCATGCAATATGTATCGCCAAATTTGAGAAACTTAGCGTGGAGGTGCTAGGATCTAGTAACAGATCGCTAGGAACATTTATGGGTTCGTTCACGAAGTGTATTTTGCCCTCCACGTCGTACAAAATCTGTCCCAAGGTCTTGTCGTCGGAATTTGACTGTTGACTGGCGCTGTAAATGATCTGGGCGCTGAAACGACAGTGTACATATCGTACAGCTATACCGGGCAAGTCCTGCAGACGAGTGAATGATTTCGAGTACGTAGTACAAGTGAACATCTAGGTGGTTGACAGAGTGTCTGATGAAAAGGCCAGGCCACTTCCCTTTTATAGCACGCTAGCTGGTGATCTATTTTAGCACACTCAGTTCAAATACCCCCAAGTCGAGGACCGAGATGTACTGGTGTACGACTGAGCCGCATTGCGCGCCCGTGAATGTATGCGTGGGCAGTGTATTTTACATCCGGGACCTTGTCAACATCCGGGTTTCCCAGTGGGTTTTTTCCGTCGTTCCTCCGTCTTCCATCCGGGTACTGTGGTTTTACATCCGGGTCCCCATCTTATATCCGGGATTTTCCATGTTTACTGTCACGTGTCCGGAACCGAAAGTTGTCACAAGACAGCCGGCGCCCCCTGTCGGAAGTAGTAGGTCAGTACTGTACATGTATTGATAATAAGAAGTTTGAGTATTTATGATGACCCATATTGAACGGAAGTGACCTTTGACCCATGCGCACCATTATTATCCGGTATTCTGCAAGAGCATTTGGACACCTGTTGACCTCAATAATTTGCATATGACCTCTGTGAGGTCACTTCCGCTTCCGTTCACGTGACCGGAACTGACCTTTGGCCCCCTGCGCGCGCTGACAAAACATACCGGATAAAAATTGCGCGCAGGGGCCAAAGGTCAGTTCCGGTCACGTGAACGGAAGCGGAAGTGACCTAACAGAGGTCATATGCAAATTATTGAGGTCAACAGGTGTCCAAATTCTCTTGCAGAATACCGGATAATAATGGTGCGCATGGGTCAAAGGTCACTTCCCTTCAATATGGGTCATCATAGATACTCAAACTTCTTATTATCAATACATCTACAATACTGACCTACTACTTCCAACTGGGGGCGCCGCCTGTCATGTGACAACTTTCGGTTCCGGACACGTGACAGTAAACATGGAAAAACCCGGATGTAATATGGGGACCCGGATGTCAAACCACAGTACCCGGATGGAAGAAGGAGGAACGACGGAAAAACCCCACTGGAAAACCCGGATGTTGACAAGGTCCCGGATGTAAAATCCACTGCCCACGCATACACACACGCACGCGCAATGCGGCTCAGTCGTACACCAGTACATCTCGGTCCTCGACTTGGATGTAGTTGAACTGAGTTTGCTAAAAATAGATCACCAGCTAGCGTGCTATAAGAGGGAAGCGGCCTGGCCGTTTCATCAGACACTCTGTCAACCACCAATATGTTCACTTGTACTACGTGCTCGAAATCATTCACTCGTCTGCACGACTTGCGCCGTCATGAGGCTACCAAGCACAACGGAACCGCCCGGTATCGCTGTACGATATGTACACTGTCGTTTCAGCGCCCAGATCATTTACAGCCCCATGAACGTTCAATTCATGGGCCACCCAAGCGTCCATGCGAAGAATGTGGTCGGCTTTTCAAACTGACCAGTCAGTTGCTGCGACACCAACGCACACGACACCCTGTTCCGCAGCCACATTTGCAGGTAGAGGAGCCTGCCGGCACCAGTATCGAAACAGCAGGAACTCCCACCCATCGCACGAGGACCGATGATAATGATGTCGCCAGTCAACAGTCAAATTCCGACGACAAGACCTTGGGCCAGAGGGCAAAATACACTTCGTGAACGAACCCATAAATATTCCTAGCGATCTGTTACACGAAGACCATCCAGTGAGTGACATCTATCGGCGCCATTGGCCCATGATCCGGCACTGTTTCCACCGTCATCACCCTATTCAAGATATCTACAATTTCCGACTGACCAACCTCACCCGTCTACGCAGCTACGTGGAAGCCATCTTCAACGATCAAACTACGACCTTCAAGTTGAATCTGGCGTTTGGTTATGTGCTGCAGCATAACGAGGCAGACCAAGTCCGATACTTTTACACGAGCAGTAACATCCGGGTATTTGACCAATCACGGATTATCACGGATAAAGCGTCGCTACAGACGATGCTGGAGAATCTGGACACCGTGGATCCCTTGGAATAGGCCCAACAACAACGCCCTAACACCCAATGGGTCGTAGAGAGGGTGACCAATGTCACGTTTTTCGTTACCCAAGCTGACCGTCCACCCCATCGGCTGAATGCTTCACCCATGCACTGATGAATACCATAACATGCCGTACATACTCTATATGTCTACATGCTGATCGTTGACGGCGTCAACGCCAGGTGGTGGTGGTGGTGTGAGGATAATAAAACGTGTATTTATTACCTGTTAGTTGGACTCAAACACAAACACACACACGCGCGCAATGCGGCTCAGACGTACTCCAGTACATCTCGGTCCTCGACTTGGCGATATCTGAACTGAGTGTACTACAAATAGATCACCAGCTTGCGTGCTATAAAAGGAAAGCGGCCTGGCCGTGTCATCAGACACTCTGTCAGCCACCAAGATGTTCACTTGTACTACGTGCTCGAAATCATTCACTCGTCCGCACGACTTGCGCCGCCATGAGGCTACCAAGCACGACGGAACCGCCCGGTATAGCTGTACGATGTTTGGGAAAATATTTAATCGCCTGGACAGTCTACGGTGTCACGAACGGACAGTGCATGAGGCACTCAAGCATCTATGCGAGGAATGTGGTCGGCTTTTCAAACTGATCAGTCAGTTGCTGCAACACCAACGCACACGGCACCCTGTTCCGCAGCCACGTTTGCAGGTAGAGGAGCCCGTAGGCACCAGTATCGAGACAGCAGGAACTCCCACCCATCGCACGAGGGCCGATGATGATGTCGCCCTAATTCAACAGTCGAATTCCGACGACAAGACCTTGGGCCAGATTTTGCACGGCGTGGAGAGCAAAGTACACTTCGCGGACGAATCCATAAATGTTCCTAGCGATCTGTTACACGAAGACCATCCAGTGAATGACATCTTTCGGCGCCATTGGCCCATGATCCGGCACTGTTTCCACTGGCATCGCCCTATTCAAGATATCTACAATTTCCGACTGACCGACCTCACCCGTCTACGCATCTACGTGGAAGCCATCTTCAACGATCAAACTACGGCCTTCAAGTTGAGTCTGACGTTTGGTTATGTGCTGCAGCATAAGGAGACAGACCAATTCCGATACTTTTACCCTAGCAGTAACATCCGGGTATTTGACAAACCGTTTACCATCATTACCCGGGCGTCGCTAGAGACGATGCTAGAGAAACTGGACGCCGTGGATCCCTTGGAATGGGCCCAACAACAACGCCCCAACACCCAGTGGACAGTGGAGAGGGTCACCAATGTTACGTTCTTCGTGGCTAAACTGATCAACCCCCTCGGATGAACGCGTCACCCGCGCACTGATGAATACCATAACATGCCGTACATACTCTATATGTCTGATCGTTGACTTGAGCTCAGTAAACACTTGTACCTAATGTGGCTGTGCATTAAATAATCAAACTTGGTGTTTGATATTTCAATTTGTTTTGCTGTGAACATACTAAACATGCCCAGGGCGGCTCTCCCAGACTGGGTATGATGTAACATTGGCGGGATAATAAACTGTATGAACATTGCTGAACTTGTTGTTATTCACGACAACCGCTATCCGATTGTATAATACAGAACATATATTGTATAATACAGGACATATATGATACAATACAGGACAGATATGGTATAATAGAACACAGATTTGGTATAATACAGGACAGATACTATAATACAGCACAGATTTGTTATAATACAGAACATATATGGTATAATAGAGGACAAATATGGTACAATACAGGACAGATTTGGTATAATACAGATTGGTGATGGTACATGTACATGGACAGGCTACATGGACATGGACATGGACAAGAAACATGTACATGAACGAATAGTTGTCCATCTCTACCTCAAATACCTTCCTTCACTGCCCCAAAATGCCCACTTTGGCTACTACTCGTACTGATGACGTCACCGATGACGTCACAGATGACGCGGACATCCCTCAAATCGGGTCTATACCCCGAGAGCTACAAAATGACACCCTCACGACGTATTCGGACCAAGGATGGTCCCTCTCTATCCCAAACACACCTCCACACACCCCCTTGGTGATGGTACATGTGCATGGACAGGCTACATGGACATGGACAAGAAACATGTACATGGATAGAGTGCATGTACATGAAGAGAGAGAATTAAGATTTAACGTCGCATTCCGCAATATTTCAGCTATATAGCGACATGGACAGAGTGTATGTACATGGACATGAACAGAGTATGTATACATGGACATGAACAGAGTACATGTTTTGTTTGATTGGATAAGAGCAGCCGAGAATACATCTAACGGGCAAGAACGAATATGACAAATGCAGCGGCAAATGGCGGCTTCTGATTGGACAAAACCTACTTGTATTGTAAACATACCCAACGCGGCTCCTCCATCGTTTTATATTTTCGGGACAAATCCTCAATTTACATGCACCCACTCCCCCATCCAACCTCTGTCGGCAGGCTCCAATAAGCCCCACTAGACGTGGTTGATAGGAGTTTTCCCCTATTTTAGGGGTAAAGTCCGTGTTCCGCTTTTTATATTTTCCGGTACAAATCCTCAATTTACATGCACCCGCTCCCCACCCTACCTCTCTCAGCAGGCCCCGATAAGCCAGGGACCGATATTCGCCCTTTGGGATAGGGTTGATAGGGGTTTTCCTCTATTGTACGGGTAAAGTCCGTGTTCCGCTTTTATATTTTCGGGACAAATCCTAAATTTACACACACCCACTCCAGGCAGAACCCGATAAGCCCGGAGTCCGATATTAGCCCTTTGGGATAGGGTTGATAGAGGTTTTCCTCTATTTTAGGGGTAAAGTCCGTGTTCCGCTTTTTATATTTTCGGGGACAAATTCTCAATTTGCATGCACCCACTCCCCCACCCTACCTCTGTCAGCAGGCCCCGATAGGCCAGAGATCGATATTCGTCCTTTGGGATAAGGTTGATAGGGGTTTTCCTCTATTGTAGCGGTAAAATTCGTGTTCCGCTTTTTATATTTTTGGGACAAATCCTCAATTTACATACACCCACTCCAGGCAGAACCCGATAAGCCCGAGGACCGATATTAGCCCTTTGGGATAGGGTTGATAGGGGTTTTCCTCTATTGTAAGGGTAAAGTCCGTGTTCCGCTTTTTATATTTTCGAGACAAATCCTCATTTTACATACACCCACCCATGACTTGCAAAATCCTTCCGTAGGGACCCCAAGTCCCCGACTCAAATGAATGGACGGCATACAAGTCAGTACATGCATTCCTAATCACGTGACCGCCGCATGATGGCAAAAACCCAGATACAAGTCAGTACATGCATTCCATATGGTCCTGGAGGAGCGCTTAACTTTGACACCTCACTCGACCCAATCGGTCCATGCAGCGTATTTGAAGTCTGGGGACTAATTTCTGTCCGCGGAGGCAGACCGCATCACCGCCAGACCACATCACTGCGGAGGAATACATGCCCCATGCACTTGACCATCACGTGACCTCTACATGACCTCCACATGAGACGGCGTCCTTTTTGAGACGGCGCACTCTTTTGCCGGTTTTCGCCGGTACTATTATGCACTTGACCTCGACGCCAGATTCTTACGCCAGGTCAATGAGCCTCGTAATCCTTGCTGTATACTACTAGCGATTGAAGACCTCCAAATTTCATCTGTCAATGTGATTTTTGTAGCCCGCCTCAGTACATGTGGTCAAAGCAATGACGCTCATAGAGATAATGACGTCACATGGTCATGTTCCAGGTTCACACTGGTGACGTCGATCGTGCTTCGTGACACAGGACAAGCCGAGAATCCACCGTATTTTCGGGTCTGAATGTGAGGTGCCGATGGACACTTTCCCCTGGAGTAATATGGTTGCTTTTAAGTCGCCAGACGTCGTCACCTGTTGGATATCGCTACAACTCAGAGAAATATTTTATAAGCATAATTCTCCACACGACACTGAGACTTCGATCCAGTGAAAAGTCACTGACACGGGTAAGGAGCTAACTCACGACTTTGGGAAACAAGACCGCCGCTCTACCGACAGACTGACCGAGCAGAATTCAGAGAATTATGGTTCCAAAATATTTTCTTGAAGATGATTGAAGTTACAACTAAAACACTGACTGTCTTCAAAATGCTTAAACGTCTTGGCAATGGTTCATGTGCGTTTGAGTTAGCAAAATAATCGTGACTCTACAAATCTAAAAAATCTCTATCAATATGATCATTATGTCATACGTGTACATGTACTTCCGTCATGTACAACATCATTTGAACGAACACATGTAATATGAACAAAGGATTATATTTGTACATTGTTTCTCTCGTTACTCCCCAGGAGTAGCATGATATTCTACAGTCTCGGCTACCATGGTTGGTTTATTGGTAAACAAAATTCGAAACTTTAGCAGAACAGTGGATTTCTGGCGAATCCGATTGATTCTTGAGTATTTATTTCGACGGTTCGTGAATCTCCGAAGGATTACCTGTTTCCTTGAGCTTCGTTCGACAATCTACCTGTATTTGAATTCGAATAGTGTACCATTTCAGAAGAACTATCACTAATCTATATGCAAATTCCTTGGAACGCCATGGCGAATAAAAATCATTTTTATCTGAAAAAGTGACAAAGGTAACCGTTTGGAATTAAAACCTGTTAACGACCACATCGTGGTCATTAAATGTTCTTTGGTATGCTGTCGTTCTGCCCTTGGCGTCACTTGTTGGCGTAAAACGCCACGGTATTCTTGTCGCAAGGTTTTGTAACGAACAAATGAAGAAATTATATCATTCTTCCACAAAAGTTGGACGTGAATAACAGCTCATCCTCTTACATCGACCACAGGTTCGAGTCCCGTCTTTTTCAGCCTTGTGTGAACGTAGAGTTGGACAACGGAAGATATTCAACGCTATATTTTAAAAAGAAACTGCTATATTTTCGACTTTATGTCACCCTTTTTGCCAGTCAAAAACTTCTGTCTGGCTTGTCATTCGTGTCAATCTGATTAAAACTCAGACTTAATAAACCGCTCCTCTTTCGGACATGTCGCTAAATTAAGATCTGGGACAATCCCTATAACAAATCCGTCAGATGAACTCCGAATCAAATAGTTTCCGGGTCAAATAATCGCCCAATGAGACGCGTCGTATTATAGCGTGACGGCTAATCTCCTAATCTCCGTTCTTGTTGCGATGCAGTTATGAACTGATTTTATGAAACAAATAACCGTACCTATATATCCAGCAGTGCAAGAAATATCCCTTGATCTTTTCACCTGGTCTGTCATTGAAGAGAGCATCGGGGAGCAAATAATCATCTTCGGTGATCGCTCAAGGACTGAGTCGACAGCAAAGAACGTCTTTGTCTCAGGCGGGAATTTTTGTGCGTCTCGTCCACGGGTACACTCGGCAACATAAAGATTTCCCGTAGCCGGTAAAAAGAACGGCTATACAGTGTCTTTTACGTAGCATACATTACAAAAAGCATCTGCAGTCGCTCCTGCTTTAATGCGGACACGCCAACACACCATAATTTTAGATGTAATCGAAAATAAACGGCAAAATGGTACATCTTCAGAAAATTTATGACCCAACCCAAAGATCACAAGATCATTATTGTTCAGCATCATCAGATAAACAAGAACAGTACGATCAGACAACATGCAGGCGAAAATACGGTATAATTGATGTAATTCGTTGTTTTCCGCGTTTCAATGGTTGATCTTCAATGCAGAATCTAGGTCATAAATTTTCCGAAGATGTACCCTCTTGCGGCATCTCCACGCCTGTTGAGACTGGACTGTGATTGGTCGCAAGCCTGACATGCGCGACAGATTTAAGATAGGGACTGTCCCAGATCTTAATTTAGCGACATGTCCGAAAGAGGAGCGGTTTATTAAGTCTGAGTTTTAATCAGATTGCATTCGTGTATACTGCAAACGTCCGTCACTAACTAGTGCACTCTATAGAACTACAATTTGTCAATATACCACGGATTAGATTATTCATCCGAAATTGAATTCTCCCTTATTGAAAATGTATATTGAATTGAATTTTGAATTGAATATTTATTAACCAAATGAGGTCCAGGCAAGGTAACAGATATAAAAAAGTTGGACTATACATTTGGCGGGATTAAAACCCCAGGGGGCTTGTTCTATCCCAGAATAAGTTACACAATGTCATAAAAAAAAGAGCAAAAGGCGCTGTTAAATACAATGGTGAAAAATATAGACCTCAGAGAGCTCATATAATCAATTTATATAGAATACAGAGACATAATATAATATAATATAATATAATATAATATAATATAATATATACAATTTTTCAGGAGAAGCTATCTTACAAAAGATGAAAAGTGAAGTAAAAAGTATTTTGCCAAGAGCTGATGTCGGAGACGTAGATGAATATTTGACCGTCGAGACTGCCGTTAAATATAAGCTGTGTATAGTGAAACACTTTGTCCAGCGAAGCTTACAAACGTTTCTCCTGGCAAGCTATACATTTTCTCGGTTTGAGAGGCCCTGAGAACGAATCACCACAACAAAAGAAAAAAAAGAAATATTGACACTAATCTACGGAAGCGTCTAGGGGTCATGACGAGAAATATTTTTTCGAAATGTCGAGATAGTAAGTCGAAATTTCGAGATACTAAGTCGAAATTTCGAGATAGTATGTTATGTCGAAATTTCGAGATACTAACTCGAAATTTCGAGTTATTAAGTCGAAATTTCGAGTTACTAAGTCGACATTTCGAGATACTAACTCGAAATTTCGAGTTACTAAGTCGAAATTTCGAGTTGCTAAGTCGAAATTTCGAGATACTAAGTCGAAATTTCGAGTTAATAAGTCGAAATTTCGAGTTACTAAGTCGAAATTTCGAGTTAGTAAGTCGAAATTTCGAGATACTAAGTCGAAATTTCGAGTTACTAAGTCGAAATTTCGAGATACTAACTCGAAATTTCGAGTTACTAAGTCGAAATTTCGAGATACTAAGTCGAAATTTGGAGATACTAAGTCG
>JAVTVY010044377.1:0-21730 GCA_036873755.1 Hanleya hanleyi | reverse complement strand
TGCACGATTTGTGATAAAAGGTTCTCGCGTCACGACACAAAATATGTCAACATAAACAAGTGACTTCACCTCCACTGGCAACAATGGCTGAGTCATGTGAAAGACGCTCTCACGAACCCTTCTCCGACACGCATCGTGTGGTACTATAGTGAAAGGCAGATCGCCCATGAAAATACATTCCCGGCATTTCCGTTGATCTCGAGGATATGTATTACTTCGATACGGCGCAGACCAACTTCGCTGTCCTGGACGATTTGTTGGGTGTTGTAAAAGAGGACAAAAAGCTAGCTGATCTATTGACCAAAAGCTCACATCGCAAGAATCTCTCCGTCATCCATTTAACCCAGAATCACTTCCCTCGGGGCAAACCCTCTCAGGATATCGCCTTAAACTCTCAATACTTCGTCTTGTTTAACAATTCTATTGATGAACAACACATTCAAGCGTGGGGAGAAGAATCTATCCTCAAGATATGATGCAGTGCAAGGATATTGAAAGATTATATAGGATTGCCACCACAATTCTCCATCATAATATCAACATTGCAGTTCATGCAGGCGTTGAAATGCACGTCCGTGTAAAACAGGTTAAAATATTTTTAACTCATTCCCATGCTACAGTTTTATAACGATGAGGAAGAAATGAGCATTACGGAAATGGTATATAAACATGTCCGGTGTTCAAATAACTGGTCTGGTTTGGTTACAAAGCCACTCGAACATGATCGATGGAGGGAACATGTGTTGAACACGTTGCAAATACTCATGTCACATGAGATTCAAATGTTCCTCTTGTTATACGTTTCTGGTTTGAGGGAATACAAGTCGCATGTTTAATATCCTTTGTCTGAATCATGCCCATATTTAATGGTATATATATGGTTACAAATCACACAGAATGTTTACTCTTTCGTGTGGGTATATGTATCTCAGGTTGGTTGGAAAGATTATTACAATGAAATCGATTCTTGAAACTCCAATAACGCAAGACCAATTTTGGGTGATGGATAAAATTGGAGGCGTCAGTGGGAATTAGTGGGGAATTATGGGTATCAATAATCTTTATAATCCCCTCGGTTGCATTCTGTAATTTACAGGCAATGTAGTCTGAGTATCAAACCGCATACCTTTCTTATAACAACTCTAGCTACACGGACAATGCCGCTTTCCAAAATATATCCCATTGCAGGTAAGGTTCATCTCCGATTGACCGCAGTCACGCCCCGTGGATGAATTTCATTCGGTAACGAAGCCAATATGGATGTCGTCACCGTACAGATATGCATCCAGCATTGTTTGCATTTGCAGATCTCATATTGTGGTTTTTAACCTGGCTGACTGATTACACAGTTACGGGGAACAGGTTTACATGTTATTATAGGGTCACACCAATCATCCCACCGTCGACAGCTACAACACGTTAAAGTATGCAGATTAGCTATTCCTGTCCTTAGCAATTAACTTTTAATACTGTGTGAAACCTCCTACTTTATAAAAACATACTGATTGTGTTATGTCAGTGTCACTGATAAGAAGACGTTACACAAATTCCCTCACACTTCAATATGTAAGCGGTCGTAAAAACAAACGATGGTACAGGAAACTGTTCTGGTACTTTAAATCCAGTTTTATAGCATACACCTGTCTTTGTGTTTCACATCGAACTCGTCATGTTGTAATGGTAACATCTTGTAATATCTTGTATACGTGCATTTTGGCCAGAAAAAAACCCTCCAAAAATGAAATAATTTCACAAGTGAGAGATAATTAACTCCAGGCGAAATGCCAATCACTACAATGATTGACTGACAACGTAACCGGACAATTTTCGACTGGTTGAATGAATATAATGTATTTGGTTGGATGTTAGCGAATGCTATATGGGCAATCACGTGTGTTATATAATCGTTTTGACGGACGAAAGATAGTACATTATGGCCGTGTTGTTTTTAGAGGTGATTAAGTGATGACCAAGGCCATAGCCAGAAATCTAATATAGATATGAAGAATGTCATGATGGGGAAGACTTACTAAACACTTTTGATTTATGACGAAAATTATCCTTGAACCATTTTCAAAATGATGATGAATATACAAAAGACACGTAAAAATGATGGTATAGTACGGAGTCAGGATGGGGTGAAGTGACACAGATAGGTTATCCAGCTGAGAAAAAACAATCCTCATCTCCTATCCTGTACGCACTCTGTGTTATGTCGTCGTTTTAAATATTTCATCAGATTGAAAATAATTAATATTTTCTCCAGAAAACCTAGTGTATGTTAGAATTTTTGCCAAATAGGTCTTACAAAAGGCAACTATTTTAGGAAGGGAGTAGTGAAGTTGAAAAACACGACCTCGAGTCTGCAGGGAAGTCGGTATCTCCCCCCACCCCCCCGCCTCTTGGAATGCTTTATGTTAATCGGAAATCATTGTGCGTTATCTGTTTCGGGAGTTGTGTTTGGCACGCAGCTACGAAGTATTAACTTCTGGTCTCCAAGTGACAAAGTGTAACGCCTGAAAGACTGTACGGATATTAGGTAGCATTTGACGAGCTATGCAGTAATATCAAATGACGTCACCTCTGGGACCCGACTAAGCATCAAGGGAAGACTGGCGTGGCATTCTACGTAACTCAGGCGTCTGATGTTGCTGTTATTTTGTAATTCTGTCCTTCGGGCAGGCCAGACCCAGATAGAATCCAGATAGCTTCGCACTGATACGAACATGTGTCGACAGTCCATGAGACACAGCCAGTGAACCATATGGGCGTAAGCGTGCCACTCCAAGAGCCATTCAGGATTGGAATTTGTGACAAATGTGCATGTAGCTGATAAAATAGTGATTAGCACAGGACAGAAAATACCATGCTGGTGAGCGCACGTGCGATATGATCTTTGTATCATCCCATATTATTAAGCGTAGGGGACGATTATTGCTGAGTTTTTCGAGCGCAAACCTCGTCAGCTTTATCAGCTTCCGTTTTATTTGAACCTGTTGGCCAAGAGCCTTAATTACACTCAAGTGTTTCGCCTAAAATGCCTTATATGCCTTTGAAATGTCAAAGTGCGTTAAATGAAGTCTAAATATTCCTTATTTTTTCCCGGGGAAGAATGCTCTGATCAAGCGAGAAGGAGGCAACCCCATCCGGTTATGGTTGGCGCTGGTGGACAAAATTTCACAAATAGCCCTCGGACTAATTCGATTTAATCCTCGGGCTAAATCGATTTAATCTTAGGGCTAAATCGACCAATCGTAATACATTTTCTAAACCCCGGATTACATTCATTTAGTTCTCGGACTAAACAATTTAACCCTCAGGTTAATTACATCCAATCCCCGGACTCATGATTTAACCCTCGGAAGGGAATGACTTAACCCGCGGACTAGATGACTTAACCCGCGGACTAGATGACTTAACCCGCGGACTAGATGATTTAGCCCTCGGACTAAATGCATTTAACCCTAGGTCTAATTCGATTTACTTAGGGCTAAATTGACCAATTGTGATACATTTCCTAAACCCCGGGTTATATATATCTAGCTCTCGGACTGAACGATTTAGCCCTCGGGCTTAAATATTCAACCCTCGGAGTGATTGATTCAATCCTCGGACTGAATGATTTAACCCGCGGACTAAATGATTTAGTCCGAGGGCTAGATTATTTAGCCCGAGGGCTAGATTGTCCAATCAATTGTGCGTTTTTAGACCGCATATTCCATGGGCCAATCAAGAGCAAGTTTACAAGATCGGTCACGTGCTGGCATGAATATGAGGTTAAAGAACAAGTGATACATCTGGAATTTCGATGTGGCTTAATATTTTGCCATAATTTGGCTACTCAGTCTTATTTTCCAGATGGCAAGATGTTGACCTTCGGCGAAAATACACAATTTTACTGTTATCAAAATCTTGGTCTCTGTCATTCATTGATCCTTGATCCATCAGCCCTAATCGCGGCTGGGGGGGATGCGCTATGGAACTACGAGTCCGACACGGGTGAAGGATGAGGAGTGAAACAACAACAACAAGTTGAACAAAACAGAAACGGACAACATAACAAACCAACTGATCATCACTTACGTCCGACTGAGTTCTGTGACAAGATGAGGTCTGCTCGTCATGCGAGTGAGTGACTGGTTGATAACAACGTTTTGGCGAAGAATGGCAGGTACAGCACTGGCGCTCTCTGCTGAATCTCCGAAAGTACCGTCAGACTCGACCATCTTCCACAGTGGAATTCGCGCCAACTATATACCACGTGGCCATCTTCTAAACTTGCTCTTGATTGGCCCATGCAATATGCGGTCTAAAAACGCACAATTGATTGGACAATCTAGCCCTCGGGCTAAATAATCTAGCCCTCGGACTAAATCATTTAGTCCGCGGGGAAATCATTCAGTCCGAGGATTGAATCAATCACTCGGAGGGTTAAATATTTAAGCCCGAGAGCTAGATATATATAACCCGGGGTTCAGGAAATGTATCACAATTGGTCAATTTAGCCCTAAGTAAATCGAATTAGACATAGGGTTAAATGCACTTAGTCCGAGGGCTAAATGATGTAGTCCGCGGGTTAAATCATCTAGTCCGCGGGTTAAGTCATTCCCTTCCGAGGGTTAAATCATGAGTCCGGGGATTGGATGTAATAAACCCGAGGGTTAAATTGTTTAGTCCGAGAACTAAAGAACTGTAATCCGGGGTTTAGAAAATGTATTACGATTGGTCGATTTAGCCCTAAGATTAAATCGATTTAGCCCGAGGATTAAATCGAATTAGTCCGAGGGCTATTTGTGAAATTTTGTCCACCAGCGCCAACCATATCCGGTCCCTTCGCCACCAAAATATTGATGTCTGACGTCTCGTATATTGAGACTGTGTGGCCCCCGCTGCACGTTCCCACAGATTGGATTATGTTCCCAACAACATGGGCATTAAATCAATTTCTTGGCGCCGACAAATATCCCATTTTACCGTTTCAATAAATATTGAAAAATGTTTCGAATGACACACATAGTTTGTCCGTGCTTGCACTCTGTACTGTCCACGGTTCAATTCCCTTGACCACCAGTCCTCCTCCTACCAGACACACGACCACCGAATTCCTCGCCAGTCAGACTCCTAAGTGGAACTTTCCTTGATGACGGCTGACGATCTACTTGCCTCATTCCCGGTATAACCTACACCATGGAGATTAATAAGTTCAATGCATGTCCACGCGAATTCCACAACGTGTAGCTGTGGTACTCGTTTTAGATCTGGTTTGCTGGTTCAACTCGAAGTCAAATATCTGCACTGTCGGATATTTGTCCAGGCCATAATACCTACACCATCTGTATGAAGGGCTGACTGCAATAATCAAAAGTCGCCCAGTTCCAGAACCAAATCATATATGATTCGACTAAATTACTTCTCTAGATCTCTCTAGTACCTGGAAAGTAAATATGTTCGCATTATGGGTAGGCGTCCATACTAAAGGTTACAGTGTTTTATTTGCAATAATGGGCGACCAATTAAATCGTGGCCTGTATAAAGCGCACAACATAAATAGATAATTTTCCATACAATAAAATGTTCTGAATAAGATCCAAGCATAATCCCTGAGCATTGTTTCAAAAAAGCAAAATAATCTGGTTCAATGCTCCCCAGCGAATATCAGACAGCTGTAGTTTTAGCGGTTTGTTTTGGGAAATTCGAATTCGTTTTTTTTCGTTTATCTATAACTCGAATCAACTAGCTGGTCACTTTTATGAATCTCTGATTGTTAATACACACAGAACATCCAAATCCTTTCTGAGAAACCGTTACCAGTAGCAATCGAAATTGAATGTATGTGCGCCTGGAGGGTACCGGTAATGTATATCCCCTGTTGGTGCTAACTAAACTCAAAGGAGTTTACTTTGAACATCATTCCTCACACAGCAACAAAACCGTTACACTTCCATGACAATGATCGCTCAGAATCATGAACGATTCTCCCAAACTCCTGCAGGCCTTTTCCTCAGGAGAATGCATTTCCCTTATATTATTATATTCATACTCCAGTAGCCTACATACATTTGCATAGCTGTCATCACACGGCAAAGGCACCCACGTGCCCCATCTGCTTAAATTATCTACATGTACAACTCCCGAGACATCTTTCGTCATACACAAATAAACTCGCCAGTAATGAGCCGTAAGACGGCTGTGTTTCCTACATCAAGCGGCACGAACGTTCCTCAGCCAAGTTCAGAAATATTTATCCGTGTAATTTATATTTCGGTCTATATCCCCCTCGAAAAAGACAAACAACCATGAAAACACGCAAAACACATACCCACGATGATATACGACAGGTGAAAACATGCAGGCTAAATTAAATCCACCTGCTTTGAGTATCGTCTTGTAATATACGGCCTATCTTCACTCCAGGAACCTTTCTAAGAGAAGCCAATAAACGAGCCAGCACATAGCGAGGAAATATTATTTACTGCGCAAAAATGCTTTGTTGTGTTATTGTGAGTTCCAGGGCAGCCATAGAGAACATGCCAGCCATATTTATGTTCTCGCCACGATCAACGCTGATCAATGTTGGAATCCCTTTGGTTTAGCACATCAGCCACAGGATGTAATGACGCATGTCTTCTGTGATATGTTTGGAAACAAATTCAGTTTCAGCTATAGTCGGAAGCAGAGGAGATGAGAGTATAGAAGGACATGGGAGAAGGCATGTGGGGTTAGGAATATAAACAATTTGCTAATGGCTGACACTATGGTATAGTTTCGGAGGGGGAGAGGGGGTTCAGGCCACCCGTCGGACCGACGGAGTTCCGCTCGAGCAAAAGTTCACAAATGACACAGAAGTGTGAATGACAGCTTGATACACTGAATGTCAAAATAGCTACCAGTATACAATAGAACGCGTCTTTTTGCATCGGAAAATTCAAGTCTTTTCTCCATAATTCATTAAAAATAGAAATGTAGGCTTGAACCCACCGTCGGGCGAGCCCATGTCATCCACAACGTTACAGTCGTGGATTGAGGTCCGCATCTAACAACTTTTATACGTTCATCCGGAAGTCTGGAAGCTACAAAATGCTGCCAAAATACGCCAGGGAGCATCATTTTACATCTAGATTCAAAAATAATCTCGAGAAACGGAAGGCCTCCGTCCCGATTAGGTTTAGAATTTTGTACCGGTATTCCAGTCCGCATGGATCCTAGATTAGGTGCAAGAAAGTTAGTGTCGCCTAAAGTATCTTTCTATGCATTTATACACCATTCTAGGCCTACATAGTAAAAACCAGGGCCGTCAATATGCATCCGAATGCACC
Organism: Hanleya hanleyi; assembly: GCA_036873755.1. NCBI lineage: Eukaryota > Metazoa > Mollusca > Polyplacophora > Lepidopleurida > Hanleyidae > Hanleya > Hanleya hanleyi. The sequence goes on along the minus strand of JAVTVY010044377.1, from coordinate 14,414 downwards.
ATTTTACTAAAATTGAAATTAAAAAAAATCCCGGGAATAACTAAAATAAAAGTCCCACTTCATAAAATATTTTCACGTTTGTACATCAGTCTACAATACATTGAGCACTCGAAAAATATACTCTCAAAATGCTCCAGAACGCGTCATTTCACGTCTAAATTTTCAAAAGAATTTCGGGGGAGCGTACCGCTCTGATTAATTTTTTGAAGTAGAAATATTCCGTCAAAATGCACCTAAAGGTACCATTTTACAAAATTTTTAGATCTCAAAGCTCCCAGGAATATATGTTTCACTTCAAAAAATCGTCCAAGTTCTCCACGAGTTGTTTTATATGAAAACAGCTGGTTTTCCGTTTAATTTAATGAAGGAGGATATTAAAATATATCCGTCTAAGCAATTAAATGGACAATATTGGAATTACAAGCGTCTGGTCCGAATCATAATTCAGCCGTCGTCCATTAAAGATTATCAGCGTCCATAATCCAAAGACCAATTCCATATAACAGTAGTATATTAGCACCAAACTCTAAAAGACAATCATAGTATACATAAACATAGGCTAGTTTCCTGCAAGGGAGAAGCGGTCAACAGTTTTCAGTGATGCCGGTAAGACATCATGATGTTCCAAAAATATCACATCCGTATCGCTGATCAGTATTCTTAATCCATAATATTCGTTGTAAAGTCGTCATCTAGAGAATGATGTATCTCAGTCACGCTTTGATTGTGACTTCATATGAGCACCATGAGGATGTTGAAGTACATGGGGGGCATACGGCCCCTAGCCTCGGGTTAAGCGGAATTAGACACAAGTTACGAAACGTAACGCCATAGATCTTGCACGCTACGCTCGTATTTTGCTATCAGCATGCGATATGTATCGCCAAATTTGAGAAACTTTCAATGGAGGCGCTTGCATGGTGGTATAGCCCTGCTTTATAAGTTTCTGCAACAATGTTTTGTGGCGTTGATAAAAATCGCCACATTTAATACAGGATCTAGCAAATGGTACTAGGCGAGATATGTATACGCCATATGCAGGTCCCACTGGAATATTACTGTCCAGGTAGGGATAGTTTACGATGTCGAAATTGTAATCATCTCTTCTGTCATTTTCTCATTTATAGAGATATAGGTCTAAATATGATGTGCCTCTAGGGCTATCTGTAGTTTGCTTCAAATCCAGTGAAGGTGGATATATATTCTTCATTACGCCATTTATATAGCGATTATCCACAGCCAGAAGATCGTCTATATAGCGTTTGGTGAATGAGAAGGAATGGGCTTTGAATGGATCGGTTTTTGAAAGCGCCTGCATATAGTCATATTCATAAGAGAACAGACATAGGTCAGCCAACAGGGGTGCACAATTAGTATTCATTGGAATACCTATATGATGTTGATATATTGTGTTGCCAAATTTCACATAGATATTTTTAATGAGAAATTCAAGCAACTCTATAAACAAAGAAACATCCCATGAAAGATATCTCTTGTATGTAGCAGAGCTAAAGAATGCTTTATGGCTTCCAACATTAATATATCTACGATCAGTTTTCTTGAACACAGATACTATTAATGAAGTTAGACGGTCAATAAGGTCCTGGTGAGGGATTGTAGTATGGTGAATCGAGAAATCCCATGTGGATACATGTCTGTACGGTATGTGACCTTTAGCATCAAGTTCTTCCGTAAGACATTTTGAGTTTTTCAATATCCACATACATTCAGCCCAGAGTTTTTAGAAATAGTGGCGCAATACCGTTCCCAAAATGCTTTTACCTCCTGAAGGGCCTTCGTGAACAGGGCTGAAAGAAGCTTGGCGGTGCAGCTTCTAGAACCAGCTATGAATCTAGCTTTGTATGGTGATTTATGCATTTTGGGAGTCCAGTATACTTTTGGTATATGGTTATGATTGGTTGGAAGACAAATACCTCTTTCCCTGAGAAATTGTTTGTGATTGTTAAATAAATCTTCCAGAGTAAATGCAGTTTGGGAGTAGGTAGACGTATTTGATGATGATATTTTTAACCAGCACCTGGTAATAGTAATATTTACATATGAATATTATATTATTTGGAGCTTTGTCTGCTGGGACTATGACGAATTTACTCTGGAGATTTGCTAGAACTTCTTGCGATTGGATGTTTCTCAGTACTTGTTTTGCTTGGGGAATGGTACTTCTGTCAATGTGGCGGATTGCTTCAACGACCTTGCTCTTGGGGAGATCCAGCCAATCAGCGTGTACTTTTTCTCGCTTAGACCATCCAATAACGTACTGTTCCAAAGCAGACAGGACTATCTTCTGGTCGGCCTTCAGATTTATTCTTCTCGGCTCTCTATATTTAGGTCCCTTCATCAGGAGTAATCTTAGGTCCTTATCACTCACTACATCAAGGTTACCGGTCACAATATGTTTGCATGGTGTATAGATAAAGTTCGATGATTCAGAATCACAACTATAGCCTCCCGACGTGTATAAGTTCCATTCAAACTCCATGACAGCATTAGAGTAATTGAATATTTTGGTAATTGAATATTTTGGTAACTATAGATTTAGTATACTTATATGAAATGCAATGAGATTCTGTGAACTTGAAATAGTTTGGTACAGCGGTGCTTACCCCTGGATCATTTAGGATTCGGGGTAAATTAATAATGTCCAGTCCTTTATCTAAGTAGTTGAGTTTCAAAAAAAGCTGATCTTGGGATGTTTCGATTATGTTCACTGGACGATACAACCGAAAATACGCTATATATTGACACACGTTAGTGATTTGGGATGGTATTATATTTTCTGAAGACGCAGATTGTTGTATATCTCTGGCTATATGATTTAAAGCTAAAGGTAACGCGTACAGAACTGTACGTAAGCCATGTATACTATTGGGTGTGATAGTTAAACCCACTAAGTAATTTAACGTGATATGATCGTGAATCATCGCACTATTAAACTTTCTCCAACCATGGCTGCGATGTCTCCGTAGATGGGGTTTAAATAGCTGGGTAATATTGGATATATTTGAACGGCGCTTTGTAACATTTCCGAATCCACTGACATTATCATTTAAACCACACGGAAACACTGACTCAAGTTCTAGCATCCCGAATAGTTCCCGCTCTCGGAGTTTTCTCTCAAATCCAAAAGAGGAATCATTGGTAGATGGATAGACGACGTCTATGATCTGAATGCTAAAGTTAACCCAGCCATGGTCGGGTCCAGAAAAATGCTTACCTATAAGCAATACCAAGAAGCGGTTCGAAGAAGAAGCAGTTCATCGGAGTTTTATTGGTGATTTGTCTGCTTGGATTTTGGTGCTAGTGTATAGTACTAATTAATTATTTCGATTATGGATGCGAGCATTATTTGTGAAGGACGGCTGGCTCTGAATATTGGAGCTGACAATTAAACATAACATTATTTGTGAAGGATGGCTGGCTCTGAATATTGGAGCTGACAATTAAACATAACATTCTTTGTGAAGGACGGCTGGCTCTAAATATCGGAGCTGGCAATTAAACATAACATTCTTTGTGAAGGGCGGCTGGCTCTGAATATTGGAGCTGACAATTAAACATAACATTCTTTGTGAAGGACGGCTGGCTCTAAATATTGGAGCGGACAATTAAACATAACATTCTTTGTGAAGGACGGCTGGCTCTGAATATTGGAGCTGACAATTAAACATAACATTCTTTGTGAAGGATGGCTGGCTCTGAATATTGAAGTTGACAATTAAACATAACATTCTTTGTGAAGGACGGCTGGCTCTGAATATTGGAGCTGACAATTAAACATAACATTTGTGAAGGACGGCTGGCTCTGAATATTGGAGCTGACAATTAAACATAACATTCTTTGTGAAGGACGGCTGGCTCTGAATATTGGAGCTGACAATTAAACATAACATTCTTTGTGAAGGACGGCTGGCTCTGAATATTGGAGCTGACAATTAAACATAACATTCTTTGTGAAGGACGGCTGGCTCTGAATATTGGAGCTGACAATTAAACATAACATTATTTTAGGAGGACGGCTGGCTCTGAATTATGGAGCTGACAATTAAACATAACATCCTTTGTGAAGGACGGCTGGCTCTGAATATTGGAGCTGACAATTAAACATAGCATTCTTTGTGAAGGACGGCTGGCTCTAAATATCGAAGCTGACAATTAAACATAACATTAGGGAACGGGGAATACGATTTACATAAGTTTGTCTTCATCATACAGTGGTATACCCTGGTTTTAACGAGGATGACATTTCCCCGTGTTTTAGGTTATACATCACTGTTGATCTCTTGTACCAAAGGTTGTCTCGGAGAATACGAAACCGTCCAGAGATTGGACCATATTCTGGACGTGTATTGGTTGTGTAATGTTTTATCAATGCATTAACAAAACTTAAACTTTAACTTACTCCTAAAAGAAAATGTACTCTTAGACTTATATATACTGTCGTTCTTTATAGTGACCAATTTGGAATATTAGCGGTGAAACTGACTGGTAGCGAATCGGATCCATGTGAGATAAAATGGGTATTCACAAAACAGTTATATACGCTCTGTCGATGTGTGTATTTTCATTGAGTTTTTGAGAGTGTACTTCGTGATTGTTCTAAGGACGAGATGCTGTACTCTTGTAAGGAATTGCTTGCAATGAGATCCTCCATAATCTTTAAGCCCAAGTATTCACATTCCCGGATTCCCGCCCTCAATGAAACAAATTATAAAATTAATATTCCGGGATGTCGAATTGTTGGGAATTTTGTATGGTAAAGTAAGAATCTATCAATTCTCCTTAATGTTTTAAAAGATCTTTCGGATTCCATGTTATATCAGAAAACGAGGATTCAACGTACCAGGTATATTGATTTTGACCTCTTGATGTCTTCATTGAGGCTCTTGATCTCGGGTCTCGTAAAAAATACCAGAGATTAGCATCTTGTTCTACTTACTTGATCAATATAAATCCAACGACTGTGTGGCAAAACGTGACTGTCTGATCTTTGTAAAATTGTCAAGTGTCGTCTGAAACTATTTTTGTTCTTCATTCAGAGTTCCAGGGTGAAATCACCTCATTTGCGGCACCAGCGAAAATGAGAGGAACATTTGTTTCTGTCCTGTCGGATGCCAGTCGCGTGGTTTGGTAGCATGACATTATGGATCTAAAATCTTTTCGGGATGTTTGTATAATTGAGTCGACGATCTGATTTGTTTTAACGTGATTATGGTACAAGTATGTTTGCCTTTCCCAAGGCCTGCTCTCCAAATGTGAGCATGTACACTGCGGAATGTAGACATATGTTGGAGGGGTTTTTTTTTGTCAAGAAATACAGTCACTGTCCACTTTCCTATTTCAAATTATTTTCTTATGGTGCAACCTCAGTCGGAATATAATTGGTGGACAATGCTTAATGGAATACTGAACAATTCAGAGGTTTTAATAAACATTATATATCTGCTTTAATACAGATTGTCTATAGTACTACATTTACATATTTACAGAACGCCGTCATCGCCCCGCTCCTCTTACCCCTTAGATTATCTGAAAGGAAGCCAATGACCCCTTTCAAGGCGACAGATAGACTTACAAATGTTACCTGGTGTAATTGTTTATTTTATGTTCTCGGTAATCAATGGGTGTTGCATGCCCTTGAGTCAATCGCCCAGATCCCATAGGTATCCTTTCTGGCTACAAACTTTCCTGGATCCAATGGGTGTTTGATACCGTTTTCTTTTCTTTTATTGTTTAGCTCACATCAATGACCACGCAGGTTTCCTGACAAAGGTCCAGGCCCCTCCACCAAATCTGTGGCTGTTCAAATGTGACAAATAGACTCACATATGTAAATGTAGATTTCATGTTCCCGATGCCATGCAGTGGGCGTTGTATGTTTTTTAGTTCTAATTCACTAATGTTTCCTAACGAAATTTCATGAACATCCGTCCAAAAACATCTGATTCAGAATGAACGGTACATGAAATTACAATTGTATGGTACATCTACAACACCGAATTCATTGAATCGTCGCTCGAACCACTGTAACTTCTTGTCTTCAAGTTCCTCACAAATGTCGCCAGTCCAAGATAATAATTAATTCAAGGTAAGCTGCATGCCAGCTGATAATCCTGCTCATACAGTTGAACATTCCTAGCCCATACTTCCTGCAAGGGCACCTACGTTTTCCGCAATCTGCTTGGCATTTGTATTTGATTAGCCACAGAAGAACGTCTGAAGCGTGTGAAAAATCTATTGTTCCTGACCCAAGACGATTCTTCGCTTGATCCAAGTTTTCAGATTTTCTGATCCACTGCTAAACTTAATAATACACACAGGCAATGTTGACCGCTTCTCTCTTGCAGGAAACAAGCCTATGTTTATGTATACTTTTGTCTTTTTGAATTTGGTGCTAATACTGTTATATGGAAATGGAATAGGTCTTTGGATTATGGACGCGGATATTCTCTAATGGACGACGGCTGGATTATGAATGACGGACTAGACGCTTGTAATTTGCTTATACGTGTGTGAGTGAGTGCAGGGGATGCTGTGCAGTTGTGTGCGATGGTTGGGGAGACCTTTCATAGGATCCTTTGTAATGCAATGCATCTTATCCCGGACAAGGTTGACGGCCATATAAAAAACTGAAACCCATCAGATTAGCGCATATGCAATTATTGCACGTTTACCTAGAACAATTTAGCCGATTTCTTGAAATCATAGTAGCTGCATGTACTTAACTTCCAGCGAGCAACTCCCTTTCCAGTGTCAAGCAATTAAGCCTGATGTTCTATCGTTACTGTAATTGCCAAGTAGTGCATTTAACCAAAGCCATTCTACAGCCAGTTAATGTTCCAAATTCTCAACGCTTCTGTGTTTTTTCTCCCTTATAGAATAGGTCAAATGATTCGTGGTGCGCATGGAGACGCAGCAATAGTAACAGGCCTGCTATGGCAGTAGTGGCATGTTTGGCAACAGAAGTTACTGCTGTCCTAGTAATATCTATCTCGGCGACACCTTCTTTTGCCTCCAGTCTAGTTCCCTTCGGCTTCTCACGGAACACGAGGATGAACTTCCTTTTGATTCAGTTATTATTTGCCAAGAAGCTTTCTTTCTTGGTCTTTACTGGCATCTCTCTAACAAAGGTCCCTTGAGAACTTCAACACAATTTGACCCAAATCTAGGTTGTGTCTACATTCCGTGCTTCTCAAGCAATCTCTCTTTGATCCAAATGGACTGCTTCGAAAGACAAACAAGCCATTACATGCTGCCATAATTTGGGACTGTTGGACGAGGGATTGAGATGCATGTACCAGCAGAAGAAGAGATCTGGTATGTTCTGATGGAGAGACACTCATCCTATGACAACTATTAAAGATGCCACATCAGACTGCTTTTGTAACAGCACAGTACAGCAGCCCCCTGTGGTACAGGTTCTTCTGCAAAAGTTGATAAACGCGCCGCTACAGACCCCAACTCATTTGACCCGATATTCAGCTCAGACGGGACAAAGAACTCACATGCGTTAAGAAATCGAAACTGGCTGCTTTGGGTCCACATCTTCATGTCTAATGTGTTTACATATGTTATCAATTCTAAGACAAGATATAACTTCACAATCAGTAGATAATGTACCAAACAAATGTGAATATAACTTGCAGTCCATTTTCTGAGTCATAACTATGTCAGAGTGGTCACCTGCAGTAGGAAGATATCCCCCTGGGTAGGTCTGTTTTTGACTAGTGGGAATAACGTACTAGCCGGGGGCATACACCACATCGCGGTCCGGTTTGACATTGGGAATCGCATTCCTTTGATTTTAGTAGCGACGCTGATCTCAAGAAACAGGCTAGTGTTCTCCAGTTAAGCATAAAAGTCCAGCAGCATGTGTAACAATATGACCGCTTGTACCCAGAACAATAGAGACGGTTCAAAACAAATTTACCACCAGTTCCACTTATGATTTCCATGGTGATAAATCATCAGTCATCATCAAGCGTGACCGTCACCATCAAGCGTGTCTGATCAACGTTCCTGACTTGGTCCTCTTTTTCTCTTTGATACGATCTCTGCCGAATTTGAAAGCTAACATTCTGCATGACTCGGTTTCTTATAGTCTTGAGCTCTCATTTTTGAGAGACCCCATACTGCAAGACTTCCTCGCAGACCGCCAAAGTAAATTCGTTATTGTCCCAAAACAGTCAAGGCTCCAAATAATATAATATTTATATGTAAAATTTACTATTACCAGGTGCTGGTTAAGGAGTTATCCTACCTGCTTCTGTATCTACTTAGTCTTCCACTTGAATAATTTTGAAGGATATCTTCAACAAACACAAGTAGTTTATCAAGGGAAGAGGTATTTCTCTTCGTACCAAAATTGTACTGGACTCCCAAAATGCATGAAACACCAAACAATTCTACATTTATAGTTGGTTCCAGAAGTTGTACAACTAAATTTCGGTCCATTTATTCAGTTGGAGAATTATTGCGCTGCCATACAAAGACATTCAAATGTCGAATGCGTGCGGATCTTTCGAAACTAAACAAGAACTAGATAGCAAAGGACACATCTCTATACCGCTATTTCAAATCAGGACCTCATTGAACGCCTTAGTGAAATAATAATATCGGTGTTTAATAAAACTGGTATGTTAAAGTCATAAGGTTTTTGTTTTCAGTTTTACTGCACGTAAAGGATGTATCATTCTTGGGATGTTTCTTTGATTATAGAATTTCTTGACTTTCTAATTAGCAATATCTGTATGAAATTCGGCAATACCATATACCAACAGCGTGTAGGTATCCCAATGGGTAAAAATTGTGCACTACTTTTGGCAGGCCTATATGTTCTCGTATCAATACGCCTATGCAGAAATTGTCAAAAGATAACCATTCTAAAGCACTTCCTTCTCATTCACCAAACGCTATAAAGAAGATCTCCTAGTACTGGATAATTCATATATCAGCGCAGCTGTGAAGGATATTTTCTCACCTTCACTGGATTTGCAGAAAACCACTGGTAGCCCAGATGAAACATCATATCTTGACCTATAACTTGACAAGAATGATCAGGGCTTTCTATCACGTCGACTCTACGACAAGAGAGGCGATTACACGAAAGCAACGAACATGACCGCCACGAACCTGGCCTTGTACAACTGAATGCCTATAAGTGACAATCATACAGACAACCATTCAAGTGATGAAGTTGCCTGCATGGCTCACCATGAATACAAGAGACAAACGTCAGATCAGTTCTTATCTGAGCAAGCCTGTATACATTCTACATCCATCTATCCATCCATCCATTCATCCATCCATCCACGACGGCTGACAGTCGGATCTGACGCTTCTAGTAACTTGATATCATGGCAGACAGATGTGATATGGTGCGATGGAGTGCCCAAGTACATCCATCCATCCATCCATTGTCTCAAACTCTTGAATACTCGGGTTGGCGTACGAAACATTAATGTTTGAACAAGTTCCGTGAATCAATTTTATACTACAGTAGCGTAATCTAGTTTCAAAACGAATCGGCTTTGGGACCCAGAAGGGAATGACTGCAGTATATCACGTTTTAAGATTAAGAGTAGACGTCGGAACCTGGACACTTTACTTGAAAGAATGTATAATAACTTTGTATTTGTGAGGAAATGTATACGTTCAAACCACGGACTCCATGTTATGCCGTATTACTACTTTTTCCTTGTTAAAATAGCATTCGGGCAAACAAAAATGTGTTCCTTTACTGTACATAGTGTAGCTGTGTCATGTACTATGGACCGTTGTGTATGAAATAAAGGATACACACGGGACCGATAGATATACTGATTACAATATCCCCTGATTCAGTGATATTCATATCGTGTATTCTTCAGCGATATTTGCAGAGGATTTACATACATGGCAGTGTGACTAACGTCACTGGACCTACGAAATAGGGTTTGAGATAATTTAAGTGTGTACTCGAGAGATGACTTGGGGGCCCTGTGTGCTACCATGAGAGAATTTATATAGCGTCTCTAATTGACAGTGGGAACTATTAACTTTTCCAGATGTCACCGCTGGTGAGTCATTAACGTAGCAACTATTATCGCCCTCAGTTTCTATTACCCTGGACACTGATCAGCCCAGCAGTACAGCACGAAGTGTTGGGGGAAGAGTCCGAGAGAGCGGTGAACCCCCCTCCCCCCCCCCTCTCGGCATTAGGCGATTTTTTTTTAAATTAGCGTAGGGAATGATGCTCTGTCAGAGCAGTTGAGAAGTAAATGTTTGTAGTCCTAAATAAGACAGGAAACTGGATAAGAAACACAAATTTGAAGTGAGAAAGGTCAAGATCAGAGATTTGTTAGAATGCAAGAATCAAATCAGGCATCACTAGAGAGCCATTCTCCATGGATATATTTATTTGGCATTCAACTTCAAGGTACCTCATCTGAAGAGAGTACATAATAATAATCAATGAACAATAAAGCACACACGAACAAAATAAACAACTGGTTATAGGTTACTGAATTTAAAACACAACGATGATTTTATTATCGATTTCTTCAGTAATAACAGATAATAGGGTCATTGTTATGTTTAAATTTAGTAATTTCTCTCATAAAATCCAGCCATTTTTAATTTCTTTTCGAGGTAGAACATTTTTTAACTAATGACTGAACTGAAGAAATGATGCAATGTTGTATAGGCTGGATATATAAAACGTGCAGTATAATATGCCTTCAATCTCAACGGAATTCCAAGACCAGCAAATGAGTGAAAACGGATACCATCGGAATGTGTGTCAACATTACAATGTAAGTTAGGCTAAAAATAGATTACTCAGGAATCTCCAGTTTAATACTGGATTCAAGTGTACTGTTAAACTAGCCATATTATAGATATCTCATAGTACATGTAGAGCTAATAGACCGATTACGACGTACGAGCGAGCGCACACATGCATGTGTGCTTTTAATATAGATATAATTAAAATATTTTTTGGAAGCTGACGTTTTAGAACAACAACAACGACCACCGAAAGCCAACACAAGATTTACCTTCATTGGACCTCTGACGCTTCTGTGAGAAGAAGTTTTTCAAAGTTGCTTGGCGATTCATGACATTGATTTATAAAATACATGTCAAGTCATATTCGTGGCTCGGTAAAACTTCGCAGCAGATGAAATAACAACATCCATTCTCCGATCAAATGATTTGCTTCCTTCATGCATCGTGGCATATACAGCTCGCCTGACGTGAGATTCTGGGATTTCGGTAGCCTTCCGCAATACCACCGGCTAACAGCGACCAGCATGATCACGAGGGTTCCCGAATATTTCCAACAATTTACGGCAGATGTTCGGGAAGCGTGGCGTGGACTATTAGGGGAAAAATGGCGGAGCTACCTGGAAACGTATAATGCCGACATATTTTGGCAAGTACCATTAAAATTACTGATATTTTCGAGAGCTGGACGCATCATTTTTTTTTTTTTTGCTTTAGTGCTGGGCGGCCGAAGTTAGTCCCAGGCGCTTAAAAGTCACAGTGAAGAATACAGCCAAGGGTTCCCGATGGGCATGACAGTGCACTCGAGTCATCAATAAATAATAAAAAATTAACTATAAATCAAATTTTCATCAGAAAATGCCCTAATGCACGTTCATGCCAAAAATCAAGGTTCTGATGTCAACGGTTCTCCTTATTTTGCCGACGAAAGGATTCGGATGGACTGACTGATTCATTACCGGACAATTTGCGATCTGTAGCCAACTTCGTAGGAAAATGAATGCGTATCAAAGGAAGATCCTGCACAGGAAAAATGGCATCCGTTTATCTTCTCGGCAAGGGAACAATTGAATCCAAAGAATCATCGTCCTTTCCTATCCTTCAAGATGGCCATATGGGGAAGTTTCTGGGGCTTAGTAAGTTGGATTACATTGCATCACTAAGACCATGGAGCCTACTATAGTAGGCTAGTAGGCTCCATGCTAAGACTGAATCATATATCCGACATTAGACACACCTATGGTCCCATATCAGATCCCTGCTCTGAGCTTTCGTTCTCAACATCGTTCGAGTTTACAGCCACTGTATGATTTTTGTATTTTGGTATGATATTCCTACGAAGTAGGCTACAGATCGCAAATTGTCCGGTAATGAGTCAGTCAGTCAGTCAGTCCATCCGAATCCTTTCGTCGGCAAAATAAGGAGAACCGTTGACATTAGAACCTTGATTTTTGGCATGAACGTCCATTAGGGCATTGTTACCAGCAAGTTCTGAGCTGACCGAATTCTGATGAAAATTTGATTTATAATTATTTTTTTTATTATTTATTGCTAGCTCAGCGAGTGCACTGTCATGCCCATTGGGAACCCTTGGCTGTATGTTTCACTGTATATATAACACAGTACAAAACGTGATGGGATAATGAAATAGGAAATGCTAATTTTCCATCATTTGTTAGTGCATTTATCTACACTTCTATTATCAACTTGTCATTCTTAATACACACAGTTCAGTATATTGTTATAGATATATGTAAACTGTGGCCTTTAACGTGTATCCTATTTCACATCCAAACATTTCATCACAGACCAAATCAGGCTTCAAGTTTAGGTCAAATTGCCACTGGTGGTGAAATATCCTACATCAACCAATTAAGTCAGCCTGGTGCAATAACCCAGCAGAACAACGAAAGATGTGGTATCATCCTTCAGATTAGCCTGTGAGCAACAATGATAATAGTTTACTGAGGGTGAAACAAAGCCATCCTGCAAGCCACCCAAGGAATTTATCAGCTTGTGTTGGGACATTTTGTTGGTATCATGTAAGTTGTTTAGTAGTTTACTCATTCAAATCTCCATACCATATTTTCTGTTATTCAACAGACAGATTTCTTTACTGGTTTTAATTGTTTAAGTTTTACTGGGTTTCAACTGCTACAGATAGTAACATAGTACTGATACTGTAGAAATGGGTAGTGTGAATTTAATTATTCCATGTTGAGTACAATTTGTTCACATGAATGGCGGAATGTCTGGACTCTCAAATAAAAGTGTGTTATACATGTACATAGCTCAAGCATGTCAGGTTTGAGGAACAATCATGGTTGCAATTAAGATATAATCAAAGAAATTTCGTGACTATTATTGAATCTAAGTAGGCCCCTACCTAACAAAATTAGCTTAATAAAAAAGGCGTTCCTGGCGTAAATTGTTTTCTTTTGAGAGAGAATGGTATTTTCTGAGTTAAGAATTTTCTGTATAAAGATAGGTTGTTCAAGGAGGCTTTGTTTTTGCCGCTGTTGTGTGCATCAAGTGTATGGAAACATGATATATGCACCCAGAGCCCTGATCTACAGCTGTATAAAACTCAACATCTGGCATTGACGGCATGTTTAAAGGGTCTTAATTTATTTTCTTCGGGTAGAATTTAACTACATGTAGACAAAGTAACATTGATCATGATGTGAAAATATGAGCACACACTTTGAGTTTTTTTGTTGTACCTCTTGAATATTGACTATATTCACACTGGGATATAATTTAAACAAAAAATTTCATGTGTAAACAAAATATGTCTAAATTTTTCTCGTCATTTCAAATCTTGATCCATTTTGATTCCTTGATTAGGGGGTACAGAATCACTGCCACGGAGTGTGTTGGTGTGTCACAGCAATGTAATTCCGATTCACACAACGAAGCTGAGGTGGTTTAATGTTTATCAATGAAGAAAATCACCGATCAACCGTCATAGAATATAATGTGAAACAAGAAAACCGGATAGTACATTCATCAGATTGCCGATACCCAAAATGTGTTGTCTCATATATCTAGATAACAACGTGATGTAGAGACGCTATTTATTCATCTTTGTACCGGTTATGCTCAGGAGAATGACATAGAATCATTATTATCTTGTGCAGAGAAGGTGTTGGTCTTGAGTTGAATTACCGTAAACTACATAAATGCCACCTTTCTACTATAGTACTATATATAAAAATTTGCTGTATTATTGGAAAATGCTCAGGAGAATGACATAGAATCATTATTATCTTGTGCAGAGAAGGTGTTGGTCTTGAGTTGAATTACTGTAAACTAGATAAATGCTACCTTTCTACCATAGTACTATATATAAAAAATTGTTGTATTGTAGGGAAAATAATCCAAAAAGTTGTTTTGAACCTGGACAAGGGCACTGAAAACCATTAAAGAGATGTAAATGTATTTACACACAATTCAGTATATTGTTATAGATATATGTAAACTGTGGCCTTTAACGTGTATCCTATTTCACATCCAAACATTTCATCACAGGCCACATCAGGCTTCAAATTCAGGTCAAATTTCCCACTGGTGATGAAATATCCTACATCAACCAATTAAGTCAGCCTGGTGCAATAACCCAGCAGAAGAAA